>CAUYLG010006587.1:0-90407 GCA_963573385.1 Cacajao melanocephalus | reverse complement strand
CCCCCCCCCCCCCCACATTCCTCTACCCCTCTCTCTCTTTTCAACTGTAAATATATTTTTTGGGATGTTGTTAGTGTTTATTTTTGGTATTGTTCTATTATTTCTCCCCCCCCCCCCCAAAATCTATATTATCAGCTTGGTAGCATATATAGTACAGTTTAATTAAAGAAAATAAATGATGATTTATTAACTAATATGTCATATGAAAAGTCATGGAAATGTGTTTTTTAGTTTAAAAATATGGATATGGATATACACATACATTTATTTATCATAAACTTCTTACTTCACTGGAACTTACTGGTTATACCAGATAAACTTTTTCCACTGCTTGAGCTTTCAGTAGACCATTTGTGTAAGTTACTGATAAATTTCGTGAGCATAACAACTACGTAAGTTTCTCAGACTCTGTTACAGAAATGCATTTATCTTGCGGTTCAGGCACCCTGGGATGGAAGGTAAATGCTTTCTTTTTATAAGTATCTTGAAATTTCAGGTGTTAGAGAGAAAAATATTTTATTTTTATTTTTTATACCTCTCACAGGGTTAAGATTTTAAACTAAATTTTCAAAAGACCTCATTCAGTTCTAGTTCCTTTTTCTCACCCATACAAACTTAAATCTCTTCATAACCATCAGTTGCCATACCACCCTTGTTAAACAGCCTGCTGGAACCAGACATGTCTCAGGATTTTTATAGGATTGGGCTAACCAAAGTTAGATTTGAACTTGTTTGAGGAATATACATGGGTAGTGAGCTGACCTTTTAATTCCTAGAATTTATGGGCTTAACCCTACAAGGGTTGTTACTCTGTTTATTTCTGTAAATAATTAAGGCACGTGTATTGTAGGAAACTTCACAATGTATAGCAGAAATTATGAGTACTACCAGAATTACTACTCCTAACTGTTTATTTAGTCTTCCAGGCTTTGCTATGTAGGTATATACATGTGTGTCTGTCCAGGTCTCCATTTAAAAACAAAAAACCCTCATTTTAATATTCACTGTATTATTGACTGCCTTTGTATGTCAGAAAATTTCAGCATAATAGTTGTGTATTCTACTCAATATATGGAATATTATTTATTTTACCAATTCCCATTTTATTAGTCTTTTAACTTATATCCGCTTGTGTCATGGCTCATACCTGTAATTCTAGCACTTTGGGAGGCCAAGGCAAGTGGATCACTTGAGGCCAGGAGTTCAGAGTAGCCTGGCTAATATGACGAAAGCCCGTCTCTACTAAAAACACAAAAAATTAGCTGGGTGTGGTGGTGCACGCCTGTAATCTTAGCTACTTGGGAGGCTGAGACACGTGAATTGCTTGAACTTGGGAGGTGGTAGTTGCAGTGGACTGAGATTGCACCACTGCACTCCAGCCTGGGTGACAGAGCGAGACTCTATCTCAAAAAAAAAAAAAGTACGTATATCCACTTATTTTTGCTCTGATGAACATTAGTATGTTTATATCTTTGAGTATTTCTCCATTATCCCTCCATTTATTTCCTTAGGATGTATTCCTGAAAGTAGTATGGTCAGGTCAGCAAGTGACACTTTTTTAAAACTTACTTTTTATTATCAAAGTAGTACATATGCTCATAGTAATGAAAAGACAAAAGGTGCAAAAAGGTATAAGGTAAACAGTAAAACGCTCTGACTTAACAGTAGCCCTTTCAGAGGAACTGTAAAATGAACAGATATAAATTTATGTTAACTTATACATTCTATATATAATTCATGTGTGTTAGATGATGTATTTGTTTTCTTGAAACATCCACTCTAATTACAGAGTTTACTAAGGTTGAGTTAATACAGAGAGATATTAGAGAGTTTAATAAGGTTGGCAGTGAAATATATGAAAATAGTTATACAATTATATCATGTATATACCAACAATAATCATCTAGAAAATATAATGAAAAAAGCTCTTATTTATATACCTTTTTATTTAGTTTATTCCTTAGTATGTTTTTTGGTTTTTTGGGTGCCCTCCCAAAAAAACCAAAAATATATGAAGGAATAAACTTAATAAGAAATGTGCAGGAAGATTCGATATTGTAAAAAGAGGTTAACTCTATTCAAGTTAGTCTATAAATTTAAGAGATTTTAATGGAGGGAGGATCTGACACAATGATATTAAGGTTCATATGAAAGAGTAAATATTTGAAAATACACAGACAAATTCTGAAAAAGAAGGATGATAAGAGGGATGTGCCTTATTAGGCAAAAAATGCATTAAAATGTACAACAATTTTAAAAAGTAACATTGTACCTAATGTATTGTTCACTTAAAAACGTGTTAACTCTCATGGAAAGTGTTCTTACTCCAATAAAATAAGAATTACTTCACCCCCTGCAAAAAAAGTACTGGTACCAAAATAGAATAACAGATCAATGGAAGAAAACATCCAAAAAGAGACCCCCCGAATAATAATTTAGTATAAAATAGTGGTAGATTTTCAGGTAGATGAGGAAAGACTAGCTTACTTAACAGATGGCATTGGAACAACCAGTTAATGATTTTAAAGAAAAAAAGTTTCTTATGTTATATACTGAAACTAAAATAAATTCTAGATGAGTTAAGGATTTAAATATAAAGTATAAAAGGTTCTAGAAGAGAGTATAAGTTGAGGTAAGGAAGGCCTTCCAAAGCCTGATACCAAAGGCATGGTACTTAAAAATTAAAACCATTGCTGGGTACAGTGGCTCAGTCCTGTAATCTCAGCACTTTGGGAGGCCAAGGTGGGTGGATCACTTGAGGTCAGGAGTTTGAAATTGGCCTGACCAAATGGTGGAGCCGTGTCTCTACTAAAAATACAAAATTAGCTGAGCATGATGGCGCACACCTGTAATCCTAGCTACTTGGGAGGCTGAGGCAGAATTGCTTGAACCCAGGAGGCAGAGGTTGCAGTGAGTCAAGCTCGTGTCATTGCACTCAAGCCTGGGCAACAAGAGCAAAACTCTGTCTCAAAAAAAAAAAAAAAAAAAATTAAAGCCTTCGACATAGGGAAAAAAACCGCAAAGATAAACAAGAAGTTTTTAAAAGACTAACAATATATGACAAGTAAATGATGAATGTCTTTATTATGCAAAGTTCTCTTGCCTATCTATAACAAAAAAGGTAAACACCTAAAAGAAAAATGCACAACGGAAATAAACAGGCAATTCACAATTGAAGAATACAACTGGTCAAAAAATCTCACGAAGTTATTGGAGATAGAAAACAGGTGATAATTTTTCATATAACAGATTGACGAAGCTTAAAAAAATTTTCATAATACCTGATAAAAGTGTGGATAGACACTCTCCTATACTGCTAGTGTAAGTGTGAAATATCTTTCCAGAAGAGCAATTTACAGTATGTATCACAAGCCTTAAGAAGTACTATTTATATTTAGAACGTGGAAAAATTAAAAATAAATAAGTACTATTTATATATGTTGTTAGTTGTAGTATAAATTGATACAGTTTTTCTGGAGGGCAGGTAGGAACTTTTTATCTAAGTTTAGAATGTACATGCCCTTGGTCCTAGCAATTACACTTCCAGGAATTTTATCTAAAAGATATGCTCATGAAGATGTATATACAAGGATATTCATTGAAGCAAGGTTTATAATAGCACAGAACTGAAAATAACCTAAATGTTAACCAAGAAGGAACTAATTAAATAAAATATAGCACATCTACATTTTATAAAAGGGTAGGTCTATCTATCTTCTTTGGGGATAGTTCAGTTTTTTTTTTTTAATTGTGGAGGTCTGTATGTTCTTTAAAAATTTTTTTTGTCTTTTCATTAATTAGAGATGAGGTCTCACTATGTTGCCCAGGCTGGTCTTGAACTCCTGGCCTCAAGCGATCCTTGGCCTCTCAAAGTGCTACGATTACAGGCATGAATCACTGCACCTGGCAGGAGGTCTGTATGTCTTGATACAAGATGTAAAAGATATGTTAAATGGAAGCTGCAAGGTGCAAAGTAGTACATGTAGTATGATCCCATGTGTGAAAGAAGAAAAAATAGGGAAGATGGGCATTACGGAGGCTTTAAAATGCACTGGGAATAATAAAGTTTTCATTTTTATCTTTAGAGTATAATTCGTGAGTGAATTATTTTCAATTTTTTTCCCAGTTGCTTTAAAAGCTTTGTTGATTGTGGATCTGAGAACTAATATCACATTATAAAATCCAAATAGAAAATATCTTTAAATTATTAGATACTTTAAAGCTTATGAGAATATAAGAATAATATTACTGCATTCCTTTGCTTATTAATTAAGTATATCACACTAACAGAATTTGTTTCTGTGGAAATAGTGTTAACTCATAGGCCTCAGATGGAATGTCAGGATAGAGATTCAGATCTTTGGGCCTTTTGAATAGATTTTTCTCAGAAAAAGAAAGGTGTTCTCTCAGGTTTACTATTTTTAGGCAGGTTGAGATGACCATAATGTCTTAGCTATCCAGGCAGTATGAGTTCCAAAGTTGTTTTGCCCAATGCAGATTGATCGATATTTGTTGAATTGAGTCTAAAAAAGAATATTTTCTCAACTCCAAACCATCATATTATCTTCTAATGTCAAAATCTTCATTTAACATACCAACCTCTGTAATTGCTCATTCATGGGGTTTTAATGTAATTTACCCATGACTTGTTCCTAATTTGGTAAATTTTCTATGTTACTAGTTTTGGAGCAGATTTAATTCAAATGTTACAAATTCCTTTGTCCCAAATCTGTCCCCAGAGTCAGAACAGGACATGCTGTTTTCCTCAACTAGTTTAGGAACTCTTTTCTTTCTTTTTTTTTTTGTGGGGGGAATAGCATCTTGCTCTGTTACCCAGGCTGGAGTACAGTGGGGTGAACATGGCTCATTGCAGCCTTGCCTGGTCCCAAGTGATTCTCCTGTCTCAGCCTCCTGTGTAACTGGGACCACAGTCACATGCCACCATGCCTGGCTA
Organism: Cacajao melanocephalus; assembly: GCA_963573385.1. NCBI lineage: Eukaryota > Metazoa > Chordata > Mammalia > Primates > Pitheciidae > Cacajao > Cacajao melanocephalus. The sequence goes on along the minus strand of CAUYLG010006587.1, from coordinate 85,453 downwards.
ATGTTTTTATTTTTTGTAGAGATAGGGTCTCATTTTGTTGCCCAGGCTGGTCTTGAACACCTGCGCTCAAGCAATCCTCTTGCCTTGGCCTCCCAACATGTTGGGATTACAGGCATGAGCCACTGCATCCAGCCCTCTCTCTCTAAGGGTATTATTTTCTGTTAACAATTGAATTTTTCTAGGCTTTTACTTTTTGTTTGTTTATTTATTTTTTTGAGACAGAGTCTTGCTGTGTCACCCAGGCTGGAGTGCAGTGGCATGATCTCAGCTCACTGCAAACACCGCCTCCCGGTTTCAAGCAATTCTCGATTCTCATGCCTCCGCCTCCTGAGTAGCTGGGATTACAGGCAAGCACCAGCACACCTGGCAACTTTTTGTACTTTTAGTAGCAATGGAGTTTCATGATGTTGGCCAGGCTGGTCTTAAATTCCTGACCTTAGGTGATCCACCTGCCTGAGGGGCTCCCAAAGTGCTGGGTTTACAGGCACGAGCCACCATGCCCTGTCTTTCTAAGCTTTTAAACTAATTATAGAGAGATTTGTTGGTACTGCTTTTTAAAATTTCTCCTTTTGTGGTTGAAGAAAACTGTGTCTGTTTTTCTTTTTGATTCTCTTACAAATTTAAGATTAAATAATCTTACAAATTTGAAGACTAAAGAATCACATTCTGCTCATTATTTTAGTGCCCAGCACTCAAATAATTCCTTTTTTGATATGTTTTCTGTCAGCCTTCTCTTACTGTTGTTTTCTTCACTTCCTTAATTGCAGTCTCTCTTTGTTATTTTTAACCTTTGCTCATTTCTGCTTTTAAGCAGGAACTGTGTATGACCTGCTTACTCTTGGGTTTGGGAAAAAGCTATCTACAATGTCCAAAGGTATAGAAGAAAATAAATGCATCCAATTCAGGCAAAGAAAATGTTTGGCTAATTTCAGCATTTTCTTTATTATTTTCCTGGATAATAAAGTAATACATGCAAAAGATAAAAATAAGAAATAAAAAAACAATACATGTTTGTTTTAATGAAACTAAAATAATATAGAATTATATACAGTAAAAAGAGATTCACACCCTCAAAGGGTAATCACTGTTAATAGTTTGTATTCTTCTAGACCCTTTTCTAGTCACAGATATACTTTCATGTCAGTGTATGCAGATTTAACTGATTCTTAACTGCTGTATAGTACTATAGTATAAATATACCACAACGTATTTATCTATTTCCTAATTGATAGACATTTAGAGAGTCTCCAAATTTTAACCTTTTTTTTTTTTTTGAGACAGAATCTTGTTCTGTTGCCCAGGCTGGAGTGCAGTAGCATGATCTCGGCTCACTGCAACCTCTGCCTCCTGGGTTCAAGCGATTCTCCTGCCTCAGCCTCCTGAGTAGCTGGGATTACAGATGCCTGCCACCATGCCCGGCTAATTTTTTGTATTTTTAGTAGAGACAGGGTTTCATCATGTTGGTCAGGCTGGTCTCGAAGTCCTGACCTCGTGATCTACCCACCTCAGCCTCCCAAAGTGCTGGGATTACAGGCGTGAGCCACCGAGCCTGGCCTTAACTAATTTAAGTATGCTTACACCTAAAACTTTATGCATCTATGTAAGTATTTTTGTAGTTAGATTCCTTTAAGTACAATTGCTGGGTCAAGTTATGTACACATCGTATGTTGATAAGTATTGCAAAATTGCCCTTCAAAAAAGGCTGTAGTGACTTACACTTCATTAATAGTAAGATGAAATGTTTTTGTATACCCTTGACCATCCTTAATAGATAGATACATAAGTCTTTTAAATTTTTGCCAACATTATAAGAAAAAACACGGTGTCATTGTTTTAGTCTGTATTTAAACTTCTCAAATTTATGTTTTTAACTAGTTTAGTTGAACATCTAACAACTAAATTATATGTCAAATAAAAAAGTTTGTAAATTAGAACATACACTATAAACCTCCAGCAAGAAAAAAGTGTACACAGAAGAAAGTGTATAATCGTTTATCCCTCTTTTTCTGCATATGTTTGGAATAAAGTAACAATATACGAACTGATCATCTTTTCAGGTGCCTATAAAGAACTCTCAACTGGTAGACTTTAGCATCTGTTGGGATGATAGGCCAAGTGGTATTTTAAATTTTTTTAGAGACAGGGTCTCACTCTGTAGCCCAGGCTGGAGTGCAGTGGCATGATCATAGCTTGTAACCTCGAACTCCTGGGCTCAGGTGATCCTTCCTCAGCCTCTGGAGTAGTTGGGACTACAGGTGCACTACCATGCTCAGCTAATTATTTTTTAAAAAGTTTATTTAAAGATGGGGCCTTGCTGTGTTGCCCAGGCTGGTCTTGAATGCCAATCCTCAAGTGATCCTCTTGTGCCAGGCCCTAAGTGGCTCTTTTCTACCCTGGTCTCTGGCTTGTTATCTGGCTAAACAGACTCAAGTCTGCCAGTGAGAGTAACTTAGGTTTGTGGATCATTGCGTCATTCCTCAGTATGGCAATTTTTTTTTATATATTAAGGAATTAATTAATTAGTTCATTCATTGATTTGAGATGGAGTCTCACTCTTGTTGCCCAGGCTGGAGTACAATGGCATGATATCAGCTCACTGCAACCTCTACCTCCTGGTTTCAAGCGATTCTTCTGCTTCATCCTTCCAAGTAGCTGGGATTACAGGCACCTGCCACCATGCCTGGCTAATTTTTGTTTGTTTTTGGAGATGGAGTCTCATTCTGTCACCCAGGCTGGAGTGCAGTGGCATGATCTCGGCTCATTGCAACCTCTGCCTCCCGGGTTCAAGCGATTCTCCTGCCTCAGCCACCTGAGTAGCTGGGATTATAGGTGTGTGCCACTGTGCCTGGCTAATTTTTGTATTTTTAGTAGAGATGGGATTTCACCATGTTGGTCAGGCTGGTCTCAAACTCCTGACCTCGTGATCCACCCACCTTGGCCTCCTAAAGTGCTGGGATTACAGGCGTGAGCCACCGCGCCTGGCTGAGGGCTGAGGATGTTATTTAATGTTTTTTCTTTTGTTGTTGTTGTTGTTTTTTGAGACAAGATCTCACTCTGTTGCCCAGGCTGGAGTGCAGTGGTGTCATTTTGGCTCACTGCAACCACTGCCTCCCTAGCTCAGGTGATCCTCCCACCTCAGCCTCCTGAATAGCTGGGACCACAGTCATACACCACCACACCCAGATAATTCTTCTGTAGAGACGGTGTTTCGCCATGTTGCCCTGGCTGGTCTCAAACTCCTGGACTCAAGCGATCCGCCCACTTTGGCCTCCCAGAGTGCTTGGATTACAGGTGTGAGCCATCATGCCTGGCCTGGCAATTATTTTTGACTTTATAAATTTTTCTTATGTTTTAGATATCTGCTTTAGCTCGCTACTATTTAACACTAATCTGCCTTGATAACTCTTTGTGTTTATAGGCCAGAGTCCCTGTAGACATATGTACTAATTACCAGAATTACACAATAAAATTGCAGAGCTAAATAGTAGCAGAATTGTAATTTGCCAGATTATTTTAATAGGTCAATACTGAAAGGATAATATTATTTGCTGACTTTTATTAAGACCTGTATTAAGATTCTGTAGTGTTATATTTCTAGGGCTACAAGTTTTTTCAAGAATAAAAATAGGTTTAATTCTGAGTTTTACTCTCCATCCCAAGGTGTGACATAAAATAAATTTACAGGTGTGATGAGACGGACTGAGTTACAATTTTTTAACCTCAAGATCGTTAATGGCTAGTTTCCACCCCTAAGGTCATCTTATGTGTCCATATGTGGTAATGCTTTTTTCGTTAGATTTTACATTTCAATCACAGATATATTTGTCGAAAAAGATGAGGTAGGTTGGAAACTGTGACTCACATGTAATCCCAGCACTTTGGGGGACCAAAGTGGGAGGATCACTTGAGTCCAAGAACTTGAGACCAGCCTGGGCAACATAGTAAGACCCCATCTCTACAAAAAAAATCAAAACTTAGCAAGATGTGGTGGCACATGCTTGTAGTTCTAGCTACTCGGGAGGCTGAGGTGGGAGGATTGCTTGAGCCTGGGAGGCAGAGCAGAGCATCACACTACTGCACTCCAGCCTGGAGCACAGAGCAAGAGCCTATCTAAAAAAACCCCCAAATCAGCAATGTATTATCTATTTCAAAATAGCTAGAAGTTTTAAATGTTTCCAACACAAAGAAAAGATAAATGTTTATGGTGATGGATATCCTAAATACCCTCATTTGATCGTTACACATTGTATGCATGTATCAAAATATCACATGTACCCCATAAATATGTACAATGATAATATATAAATAAAAATAAATAAGAAAGTTTTCCTAGTCCTAAACAAATGACAAAAGGAATTTAAACAACCACGACCTGCTCTTTTTTTTTTTTTTTTTTTTTTGAGATGGAGTCTCACTCTGTCACCCAGGCTGGAGCACAGTGGCACAATCTCAGCTCACTGCAACCTCTGCCTCCTGGGTTCAAGCAATTTTCCGCCTCAGCCTCCTGAGTAGCTGGGATTACAGGTGCGCGCCACCATGCCTGGCTAATTTTTGTGTTTTTACTAGAGATGGTGTTTCACCATGTTGACCAGGCTGGTCTCGAAATCCTGACCTCAAGTGATCCCCCCGCCTTGGCCTCCCAAAGTGCTAGAATTATAGGCATGAGCCACTGTGCCCGGCTGAGTTGCTCTTAAAACAAATTATGAGTATGTTAATAGGAAAATACTTGATAAGAACTAATTTATAATAATTTCAAATGACTTATTCTATCATTGTATTAGTTACTTGGTCTTTCAAACACATAACTCTCTTTACATAGGAACCTTAGTTCCTTACCATGTATAACCAGTAATACTGGAAACTGGGCATCTTGGTTCAGTAAGAGGAAAGTGTCAAATTGAGTATTTTACTAAAGCAAATCCTTGATTTGTTAAGTATACAAAAAGGGCCATACAAATTTGTTTAGTTGTTAGATAACTGTAAGTATTTTTTATCTATTCTTTCTAAAACTAAATTTGAACCTCAATTTTTTTAAAAGTTTTCATGGTAGCTGGATATATTGGTGATGAAGCAAAAAAACATGTTAACTGTAGAATCTAAGTGACGAGTATGTGTTTATTGTATACTTCTTTCAAATTTTATGTATGTTTAAAAATGAGTAATTCATACAGTTAGGATTATAGTACTACCCACAGCAATCTACAGATTCAATGCAGTCCATACCAAAATGCCAGTGACATTTTTGCAGAAATAGAAAAACTCATCCTAAAATTTGTATAAAATTTCAAGGGACTCCAAATAGCCAAAACAATCTTGAGAAAGAAGAATGAAGTTGGAGGATTCACATTTCTTTATTTCAAAGCTTGCTACACACCTACAGTAACCAAAAAACAGTATGGTGCTGGAATAAAGACATGTAGACCAATGGAATAAAATAGTCCAGAAATAAACCCTCACATACATGGTCAAATGATTTTCAACAAGGGTGCCAAGACCATTCAATGGGGAAAGGACAGTTTTTTCAGCATATCATGCTAGGTAAACTGGGTATCTACATGTAAAATAATGAAATTAGACCCTTACCTTATATATTAGCATTAACTTGAAATTGATCAAAGATGTAAACTTAAGAGCAAAAGCTGTAAAACTTTTAGAAGAAAACATAAGAGATGATATTGGATTTGGCAGTGATTTCTTGGATAACAGCGAAAGCATAGGTAACAAGGGAAAAAAACAGATAAATTGGGCTACATCAAACTCTAAAACCTTTGTGCATCAAAGGACACTCTCAAGAGAGTGAAAAGATAACCCATAAAGTGGGAGAAAATATTTGCAAAACATTTATTTGATGAGGGATTAACATCCAGAATATATAAACAACTAATCAAAAAACCCAATTCCAAAAATATGCAAAAGACATGAATAGATATTTCTTCAAAAAAGATATACAGGTGAACCACAGGTATATAAAAAGATGCTCAGCATCACTAGCCATTTAGGAAGTACTGCTTCATACTTATGAGGTTTATTATAATTTTTTAATTTTATTTTATTTTTAGAGACAGCATCTCATTCTGTCACCCAGGGTGGAGTACAGTGGCCTGATCCTAGCTCACTAAACCCTTAAACTCATGGGCTCAAGTGATCCTCCTGCTTCAGTCTCCCAAGTAGCTAGGACTACAGGCACATGACACCACATATGGCTAATATATTTAATTTTTATTTTATGTAGAGACAGGGTCCCACTATATTTCTCCAGGCTAGTATCAAACTTCTGGCTTCAAGTGATCCTCCTGCCTTGGCCTCCAAAGCACTGGGATTATAGGCATAAGCGACCTCACCTAGCCTATACTTTTTTTTTAAAACAAAAAATAACAAGTATTGGCAAGGATGTATAGACACTGGAATCTTTGTGCACTATTGGTGGTAATGTTAAACATAAAATTACTATATGACACAGCAAGTCCACTTCTGGTTATATACCCAAAAGAATTGAAAGCAGGGATTCAAATAGACACTTGAACACCTAAGTATTCTTTTTAATCTTTAACAGTATGGGAGGTAAAAAAATATCTCATTCTTTATGTGCTTCCTAAATTATTAATGAGGTTGACAATCTCTTTTTTTTGTTTTGTTTTTTTTGAGACAGAATTGCCTAAGCTGGAGTGCAGTGGCATGATCATAGTTCACTGCATCTTCGAACTCCTGGCCACAAGGGATCCTTCCACCTTAGCTTCCTGAGTAGCTGGGACCACAGGTGTGCACTACCACACCTGGCTAATTTTTTTATTTTTTGCCGAGACAGGGTCTTGCTATATTTCCAGGCTGGTTTCAAACTCCTGGGCTCAAGTAATCCTCCCACCTGGCCTCCCTAAATGCTGGGATTATAGGTGTGAACCACCAGTGCCCCGCCATTGACAGTGTTTTCTAAGTTTCGTAACAACCTAACATTTCTTCTCTTGTGGATTGCTTTCTCCAATACTTTGACCATTTTTCTGTGTGTGTGTGTGTGTGTGTGTGTGTGTGTGTGTGTGTGTATCGGGGAGTGGTATTCTAACTGAAAATAAGCATTTGAAGACTCTTGACATATGCTGACAAATTTCTATAGCTAATATTTATGCTTTCATAATAAAGCTGATTCACTCAGCATTTACTGAATTCAAACTTTATATAACTATTGAAATAGAGACAGTCTTCAAAGGATTTATAAATCAAAGGTATTTTCTTTACAGAACATGTAATTATAGGTTTGATTACCTCATCCTTTTTTTTTTTTTTTTTTTTTGAGACAGGGTTTCACTCTGTTGCTCAGGCTGGAGTGCAGTGGTGCGATCTTGGCTCACTGCAACCTCTGCCTACCAGTCAAGCGATCCTACTACCTCTGCCTCCCAAAGTAGCTGTGACCACAGGTGTGCACTGCCACACTGGATAATTTCTGAATTTTTTTTTTTGTAGAGACGAGGTCTCACTATGTTGCCCAGCTGCTCTTGATCTACTGGGTTCATGCTGCCTGCCTCAGTCTCTCAAAGTGCTGGGATTACAGGGTGTGAGCCACCCCGCCCAGCCCATTGTTGTTAACTATAGTCACCCTATTGTGCTATTGAACACTAGAACTTACTCCTTCTATCTAAGTGTATGTTTCTTTAAAAATTTTAATTTATATGGGTACATAATAGGTATATATACTTTTGGGGCACATGAGATACTTTGATACAGGCATGCAATGTGTAATAATCACATCAGGGTAAATAGGGTATCCATCCCCTCAAGCATTTATCCTTCATGTTGCAAACAATCCAATTATACTCTTTTAGTTATTTTAAAATGTACAATTAAATTATTATTGACCTTGTCACTTTTGTGCTATCACATAGTAGGTCTTGTTTATTCTTTGTGTTAATAACTACTTTTTGTACCCATTAACCGTCTCCTCTTCCTCCTGCCCCCACCAACTACCTTTCTCAGCCTCTGGAACTATCCTTCCTAACTGTATGTTTGTACCCATTAACCAACCTGTCTTCATCTCATCCCCGCTGCTCCACACTTCCCAGCCTCTGGTAACTATCATTCAACTTTCTACCTTCATGAGGTCAACTTTTTTTTAGCTCCCATGTATTAGTAAGAACATATGATATTTGTATTTATGTACCAGGCTTATTTCACTTAACATAATTACCTCCGTTTCTATCCATGTTGCTCCAGATGACAGCATTTCCTTTTTTATGGCTGAATAGTATTCCATTGGTATATGTATCACATTTTATTTATACATTCTTTCGTTGATTGACACTTAGGTAGATTCCATATCTTGGCTATTGTCTTTTCACTTTCTTGATGGTGTTTTTTGCAGGACTTAATTTGATGATATACAGTTTATCTTCTTTTTTATCATTTGGACTTTTGGTGTCATGTCTAAGAAACCATCATTTTATCCAAGGTCACAAAGATTTACTCCTGTGTTTTCTTCTATGAGCTTCACAATTTTCTGATATTTAGGTCATGTTGTTCCATTTTGAATTAATCTTTGTATGTGCTGTGATGTAGGGATCTAACTTTATTCTTTTGTATGTGGATATTTAGTTGTTCCAGCACCATTTGCCATTTGTGGCAAAAGACTGTGCTTTCCTCATTGAATTATTTTGGCACTCTTGTTGAAAGTCAGTTGTTGTTAACACATAGGTTTATTTCTTGATTCTCAGTTTTATTGCATTCCTCTATAGTCCTGTCCTTAGACTAGTACCACACTGTTTCTTCAACACTGTAGGCTTGTCATAAGTTTTAAAATCAGGATGTGTGATTCCTCCAAACTTTTTTTTTTGATGATACAGCTGTCATTTCAGCTGGAGTGCTGTGGTGCAGTCATAGCTCACTGCAGCCTTGACCTCCCAGGCTCAGGTCCTCTTCCCACCTTAGCCTCTGAGTAGCTGGGACTACAGGCATGCACCACCTATAGTGCTCAGGCTAATTTTTTGTAATATTTTATTTTGCCATGTTGCCTTGCCTTGTCTCCAACTCCTGTATTCAAGCGATCCACCCGCTTTTGCCTCCCAAAGTGCTGAGAATTACAGGCGTGAGCCACTGCTCTCAGACGTCCTCCAAACTTTATTCTTTTTCAATACTTTTAGTTTTTCATATCCTTTGCATTTCTACATGAATTTTTAGGATGCTTGTCAATTTTTAATAATAAAGCCAGCTGAGATTTTATTAAAGTTTGTATTGAATCTGTAGATTGATCTTGTTGGTGAGTACTGCCATTTTAACGATGTTAAGTATTCCAATCCAGGAGTCCCCAACCCCCAGGCCTTGAACTGGTATTGGTCCCCGGCAGGTTAGGAACCAGGCCACACCAGCAGGAGGTTAATAGCTGGCAAATGAGCATTACTGCCCGAGCTCTGCCTCCTGTCAGATCAGTAAGGGGCATTAGATTCTCATAGGAGTGTGAACCCTATTGTGAACTGGGCATGCAAAGGATTTAGGTTGCATGCTCCTTGTGAGAATGTAGCTAACGGCTGATGATTTGAGGTGAGACAGTTTCATCCCCAAATTATCTTTCACACCCCTGCCATCCTGGTCCATGGAAAAATGTTTTCCATAAAACCAGTCCCTGGTGCCAAAAAGGTTGGGTACTGCTGTTCTAATCCATGAACATGGAATTTCTTTCTATGTTTATTTAGGTATTATTTTATTTCTATCAAATTTTCAGTGTACAAGTCATGTACTAAAAAAAAAATTTATCCTCGAGTATTTTGTTCTTTTCTGTTATTACAAATGGAATTGTTTTCTTAATTTCATTTTCTAGTGTTCATTGCTAGTATATATAAAAGCAAGTGATTTTTATATATTGATTTTATATCTTGCAACCTTGCTGAAATCATTTGTTAGCTCTAATAGTACTTTCGTAAATTCTTCAGGATTTTCTATGGATAAGATGATCTCATCCTGTTGGAAGAGTTCGTGAAGGACAAGTATTATTTTTTCCTTACATGTAGGTTTCCTTTTCATCCTACTGATTGTGTCCTTTGATGCACAGATGTTATTAAGTTTAATATATTCTCATTTGTCTGTTTTTGTTTTCATTGCCTGTGGTTTTGGTGCCTTATCTAAGAAGTCATCTCCAAATTCAATGTCATGAAGCTTTTCTCTGTTTTCTTCTAGGAGTTCTATAGTTTTACGTCTTATGTTTAGTCTTGGATCCATTTTGAGTTAATTGTGTATGTTATAAGGTTAGGGTCCAATTTCATTAGTTTGCATGTGGATATCCAGTTTTCCCAGCACTGTTCGTTGACACTGTCCTTTCCCCACTGAGTGGTCTTGGCACCCTTGTTAAAGATCATTGGCACCTTAAAGGTAAGGTTTTGTTTTACCTATCTGTAAGGCTCTCTATTCTAATTCCATTGGTCTATATGCCTGTCTTTTTGCCAGTACCACACTGTTTTGATTACTGTAGCTGTGTAACATGTTTTGAAACCATGAATTGTGAATCTTTCAACTTTGTTCTTCTTTCTGACTTTTTTGTGTGTGGCTATTTGGGGGTACCTTTAAATTTGATAGAAATTTTAGGATGGATTTTTCTATTTCTGCTAAAAATTTTGTTTGAGTTTTGATAGAGATTGCAGTGAATCTGTAAATCACTTTGGATAGTATTGATATGTTAACAATATTAAGTCTTCAAATTCATGGACACAGGATATGTTTTCATTTATTTGTCTCTAATATTTTTGTAATGTTTGGTATACAAGTCTTTCACTGTTCTGGTTAAGTTTATTCCTGAGTATTTTACTCTTCTTTGATGCTATTGTAAATGGAATTCTTTTCCTTAATATCCTTTTTGGATTGTTCGTAGTGTATAGAAATACAACTGCCTTTTGTGTGTTGATTTTGTATCCTGAAACTTTCCCGAATTCATTTATTAGTTCTAACTCTGTGTGTGTGTGTGTGTGTGTGTGTGTGTGTGTGTGTGTGTGTGTGTGTTCATGTTCATGTGCACAGTCTTTAGGGTTTTTTTTTTTTTTTTTTGAGATGGAGTCTTGCTCTGTCACCCAGGCTAGAGTGAAGTGGCATGGTCTCAGCTCACTGCAACCTCCACCTCCTAAGTTCAAGCGATTCTCCTGCCTCAGCCTCCCAAGTAGCTGGGGTTACAGGCATGGGCCACCATACCCAGCTAATTTTTTGTATTTTTAGTGGAGACAGGGTTTCACCGTATTGGCTAAGATGGTCTTGAACTTCCGACCTCCAGTGATCCACCCACCTCGCCCTCCCAAAATGCTGGAATTACAGGCCACTGCACCTGGCCTAGGGTTTCATATGTGTAAGATCATGTCATCTGTAAACAAAGATCATTTTACTTCCTTCTCTCCAATTCATATGCCTTTTATTTCTTTTTCTTTTATTTACTTGTTTATCTATTTTTTCCCTAATTGCTTTGGCTAGGACTTTCTATATACCATGTTGAATAGAAATGATGAGAGTGGGCATCCTTGTCTTGCTCCTGATCCTAGCGGAAAATCTTTCAGTCTTTCTCCATTGAGTAGGATAATAGTTGTGGGTTTTTGTTTTACTTTATTTTGTTTATTTAGAGACAGGCTCTGCTATGTTGCTTAGGCTGTACTTGAACTCCTGGCTCAGGCAATCCTCTCACCAATTTGGTATCATGTGAATACAACACATAACAATATACATGTACATACAACATAAACACATCTAAACACACACACACACACACACACACACACACACACACACAGATACTACAGCTTTTACTTCAGAACTTTAGCCATGAGATAGCAATACAAACTCATTGGTTTACAAAAGATGGTTGGCTCCAAATTATTTTTGGCAAAATTGGTATCTGTTCACGTGGCTAAACTTTAGTTGCCCTGATAGGCAATGTAATAAGGGCTGTTGACCAAAATTTGAATAAAGCAGTTTTCATGGTGGTTTGATTTTAAAAACCTCTTTTACTTTTTTTTTCCTTTCCAAATGAGTTTAGGGTTAAATTCTCAATGTTTACATTTTAGCTAGAAGTGGCCTCCAGGTGGCCTTGAATTAGTAATACTATATACAGTGGGTTTTACCTCAACACAAGTGGAAAAAGTAACAGCAGATTTAAAGCAGACAGAAAAGAAAAGAGAGAAATAGAGAACTTAGGAGACTTTATATTTAACCCTATAGTTGCAGGTCAACCATTTGAGCTCTGAATTCCTCTTGATGTAATTCGCCCATCAGTTTAAAAATGTGCACAAGAACAGGCCATTATATGTAACCAAATGGAGTCCTAGAAAACCTTGCATGCCCTTGAACTTTCCCATTTCACAAATACTTGCAAGTAGAGGTGCCATAAAATCAGCTGCAATGCCTGAAGGGAGTCATTCTCCTTGTCTTTTCTCATTCTTAGAGGATTTATTTCCAGTTTTTTCTTTACTTTTTTTTTTTTTTGAGACAGAGTTTCACTCCATCAGCAGGCGCTAGGTTGGAGTGCAGTGGCGCAACCTCGGCTCACTGCAACCTCCGCCTCCCGGGTTCAAGCAATTCTCCTGCCTCAGCCTCCCGAGTAGCTGGGACTACAGGCGCGCACCACCACGCCCAGCTTTTTTGTATTTTTAGTAGAGACGGGGTTTCACCATGTTGGCCAGGATGGTCTCGATCTCTTGACCTTGTGATCCGCCCACCTCGGCCTCCCAAAGTGCTGGAATTACATGTGTGAGCCACCGGTCCCGGCCTCTTTTCATTTTTTTAAGGGAGGAAGCACGCTGTAGTTTGGGGTTCAGTGTAGTGGAGCTGAGAAAGTCTCTAATTCATCTGTGAATAGGACAGTTTAGTTTTTCAAGCAAATGCACAGGCTAGCCAATTGAGGTTAATTTTGGGAGGGAAAGGCAATGGAGAAGACCCTTTAGAATGCACCTCCAAGTCAAAATTAGAATCCCAAAGCACAACTTCCAAGGAAAAGAAAAGACAGCACAGAATGATGCACAAGACCATCAACCAAGCATGAGGTCCAGGGCTCAGGAGGACTTACCAGTCACCCGAGAAGAGGCTTGAAGTTTGCGGCTCTTTCAGTGAGCCCATGCTGGTACCTTAGTTCTCAGTTTGGGTGATGCCTTCAGGGAATCCTGAGTCTTCTCTGAGCCCCACATTGGGCACCAATTAATTGTTAATGGAAAAACCAATCTCTGTAAAATATTTTAAGAGGTCTATTCTGTGCCAATAAAGTGACTATGGCCTGGGGAACAGTCTCAAGAGGTCCAGAGAAAGTGTGCCCCCTTTGTTCTAGTTTTTAAAGGTGGAACTTGGGGTCACTAATTTGAGAGCTTTCTTCTGTTCTTATATAAGCATTCAATAGTATAAAGTTTTCCCTAAGCTACTGCTTTAGTGGCATGCCAGAAATTTTAACATGCTATGTTTTCATTTTAATTTGTTTGTAATACTTTCTAACTTCCTTTTTCATTTATTTGATGCATGGGTTATATAGAAGTGTGTAGTTTCCAAATATTTAGAGATTTTTAGAGATCTTTCTGATTTTTGGTTTTTTTTTGAAATTTTGAATTTAATTCCAATGTGGTCAGAGAATATACTTTGACTTTAATCCTTTAGAATTAAATGAGACTTATTTTACAGCCCAGAATTTGGTATATCTTGGTTAATGTTCCATCTGCATTTGAGAAGAAAGTATATTTGCTGTTAGGTGGGAAAGTCTATGAATGTCAATCAAGTGAAATTGTTTGATAGTTTTGAACATGTCTACTATCTCCTTGGCTAGAGACAATACTGCTACTTGTTCTGTCAGTTGTTGAGAGAGAGGTGTTAAAATTTCCTACTATTCTTGTAAAGTTTTTTGAAATTTCTCCTTGCAGTTATTTTACATTTTGCATCATGAATTTTGAAGCTCTGTTATTAGCTGCATCTGCATTTAGGATTGTTATGTCCTTTTCATCAGTTGGCCTTTATCATTATGAAATGCTGGTCTTTATTCCTGCTTATATTTTTTGTTCTGAAGTCTACTTAAATATTAATATAGCCTTTCAATTTTCTTTTGAATAGAAGTAGCAGGGTATGTCAATTTGTCTCATTAATTGTGATAATACTTTGGGTCATTTGCTTAAGAGTATTTTTTATTGTAAAGTTAATTATTGGAACACCAGCTCCCAGTTTATCAACGTGGATTCAAGATCTCTCAAAGTGATCGAGTGTTTGGTGAAAAAGAAAAAAAAGACAGTTTTCTTCAAAGTTGGGCCCAGGGGAGACACCACATAAAGCCCCTCCGTGGATGGCTGAAATTCCCCTGAAAACCACAGTTTTTTATTAGACTCTTTCAATAGGGGAGGGGGAGTGAGGCTACACAAAAGTGTGGAAATGATCATACAAAAGAATACATTTGCAAATACTGGTGCACAAAAATCACAACATGGTATTATAAAAGCAGAACAATGTAAAGATAACTTTTCTGTGTGTCAGCATAGAAATCATACACCTTAGCAAGAATAGAGGTTAAACATAAACTTAGGATTATCAGCAAGAACACATTGGGCTCACAGCTGCAGGGGGAACAGGATCTGACACAGGACAACCAGCCTGACCACAAAGCTTCAAGAGAAGGGGGCCTCCATGCAGGCCTGGAGGAGCAGTGGGAGAAGAAAGACTTTTATATCCTTATCTCAACCACAGAGGTTTTTCCTCATGACAGATGCCCCTAATGCATCTGTTTATAGGCTCTCCATAAGGGTGGCATTCCCTTTCCAGGGCCATAATCAGTATGCCTTTCCCAGGAAAGGAATCTAGGTAATAAGCCTCTCCATTGCACGTCTGTTTATAGGCTCTCTGCAACGAGAAACTTATTACATGCTGTCATCTCTCTCTGGCAGTCAAGCTAAGCAGTTTGTTCCTTACACAGGGTTCCTATTTTTACAAGAACAGCTCAGCAGAGCCAAAGTTACAAGTTACAGCTCAGCTTTTCACGTTATTCTTCATTTTCTCAAATATAATCGATAGAGTAAGTTACAAGCATCAGAAAGCAAATAACTCATTTCAGTGAAAGCAAATTCTAAGAGAATTTTCAGGTTAAAAATCAACAACAATTTCTTCTTATTTCAGATAGGTTGGGTTTTGCCAATTCTTCCAGAAGCTTGGGGTTGCTCAGTCATCACCGAGGGGTCAACAATGTTCCCAGCAAGGAAGGATGAAGATACAACTATACCTTCATATTTTGTTAAATGAGAGGTTTCAACTTCAACTTTAAATTACATTATTGTACAGACTGATAAACTTGAAAATTTGAAAACATTGCCACTTGTCAGCATCATTATTAAAAACCTAAAGGGAAAAAGTAACCACATAATAGAAAATATATTGGTTATATGAAAGATTATAAGAATCTCAAACCAGTTATATACATATAACAGAGGTGGGGTCTCACTGTGTAGCCCAGGCTAGTATTAAACTCCTGGGTTTAAGTGAATCTCCCACCTAGACTTCCCAAAGTGCTGGGATTACAGGTGTAAGCCACTGCTCCTGGCCAGTTTTTAATATTTTAAGACACGTATCGTTACCATTAGTAGGTGACTTTTTTTTTTTAATGTTTCATAAAATTCACTGAAGTCATCTAGGCTTTGGGAATTCTATTCCAAGAGAATTTTATTATACATGTAATGGTTATAGGTCTATTCAGGTTATCTATTTCATCTTGTAAGAATTAGATAGTATATGGCTTTTGAGGAATTGGTCCATTCTTTCTAAATTGTCAAACTTACTACCATGCAGTTTTTTTTTAAAGACATTTATTCAGCATCACGATCAAACTATTATATATAGCAATCAACAGCATGGGTGCAAAAAAAAAAAAAAGAAAAAAATCTATATTAAAACCCTTTGTTGGAATGCTTTACACTTTCCACAGAACAGAAACTAAAATAACCTGTTACACAATTAGTCACAAATACAGTCCTCAAGTTTTTTGCCCATACACATGAGTGTTTGTCTAAATAATGTCTTCTTTGCAGCAGCTAGGCCCTGCCACCACTGTGCTTGGCTGAGTTCACAAATCTGTTGTAACTTGTAGCTTCCCTGTCACTTCTCTGGCTCTCCTCTCCTGCTAAGCTTTGTTTCCTAATTAAAATCTTCTGCCACTGCCATAGCTACTGCTGCTACTGGAACCACCATAGCCACCTTGGTTTTGCGGCTTGTTAAAGTATTGGCGGCCACCACTATAGGGGCTAACCAGGGCCGCCTCCTCCATAACCACCATCATTACCAAATGCATTATAGCCATCCCCACTGCCACCATATCTACCACCACCACATCTGCCACCAAAGCCACCACAACCACTAAAGTTTCCTCCACGACCAAAGTTGACATTCCCACCGAAACCACCTCCACGACCACCACCAAAGTTTCTGGAACCACTTCAACCTCTCTCCATCTCTTGCTTTGCCAGGGCTTTCTTAACTCACAGTTGTGGCCATTTACAGTATGGTATTTCTGAATGACAATCTTATCCATGAAGTCATGGTCATCAAAGGTTACAAAGGCAAAACCCCTTTTCTTGCCACTGCCTCAGTCAGTCATGATTTCAATCACTTCCATTTTTCCACGCTGTTCAAAATAATCTCTTAGGTGATGTTCTTCAGTGCCTTCTTTAATGCCACCAATGAATATTTTTTTCACAGTTAAGTGGGCACCTGGTCTTAGACTTTTCTTATTATCCTTTCACTGGTTGTAGAATCTGTGGTTCTATTTCTTATTTATTGCTGACTTTAGTGATTTGTGTTCTTTGTCTTTCCATCTTTGTCAGTCTTTGTAGAAGTTTATTAATGTTATTAATCATTTGCTTTCATTAATTTTCTCCATTGTTTTCCTGTATAGTTTCTTTCTGTTTTTATTTTTAACTTTATTGTGCTTACTTTAAGCTTATTTCATTTTAGTGAACTGAGAAGAAAATTTTTAAATATTGGGCCAAAATCCTGAAAGAATTCCAGCGAGTTAAACCTTGCTATTCCAATGAGGATATTTTTTGATTTCTCAGAAGTTTCCTGAGAAGTGGAGCAGAACTTTTCAGAATCGCTGGCTTATGAAGATAAAAGTTGAACTCTAGGTGCCAGCAAAGGGAGCAGGAGGAGGTCTTTTATGGTGCTGTACTTTTTATTGAAGCCTGAAGACATTAGACCTAAAAATAAGTGAAACTTCCTTTTTTCTTTTCTTTTTCTTTCCCTTTGTTCCCTTGAAAATGGTAGCATGACAAGGGGCTAAGGAGTTTCAGGGGCCTAGCAGACAGCAGCATGCCTGGAGAATGTGAAAGTGGCAGTGAGCCCAGAGGTCTGATAGGGAGCAGGATGTAGAAGGTGATCAGCATGATTAGGTAATTAGTTATATACAAAAGAGGAATTACCTGACTGAGACAGGTTTCTCCACTCTAAAATTACTCTTCCCCTCATACAGCACTCTTCCTCCTTTGTAAGAAAGTTCCTATATAAATCTCACACTTAAGGAATTGCATAGGAAACTGTACACAAATAGGTGAAATTCTTCTGTATGGGATATTTATTTACCGCATTTAATTATTTAACTAATCATCTATTTATATCAACATGTACTCTTGTATATTTATTTTATGCTGTGGGGATAGTCCCATACTATAAAGTTTTTATTAAAGTGTTTATTATATTAAAGTATAATAAATAAAGTAGAAAAAAAAATAAAAGAAAATAAGGAAGAAAATAATATAGTTTTGCCCCCAATTTGTATATTCTTTCATTCTTCTAGTCTTCAAAGTTTATGTAACATATATGTAATACTATATATAATATATATAATTATATATGTATGTAAAATACTAATGTCCTACTAAATGGAAAAATCAATCACAAAAATAATTTGGAATGCTTGTTTATTTTTAATACAGCTCTAACAAGATGAATCGTCTGTGTTACAACATTATTCTCATAGGTTATAGTTGTGCATAATATTTATAAAAAGTAGAAAAGAAGAGGAAGCAAAAGAAAAACAAATTAAACAAAATTTAAGAGATGATAGTAGGAAAAAAAGTTTCTTATTTTTTTGTATATATGTACAGCTCAATAAACATGTAACCTGGGCCAGGCATGATGGATCATGCCTATAATCCCAATATTTTGGGCAGCTTGTGTGGGAGATTCACTTGAGCTCAAGAGTTTGAGACAACCCTGGGCAATATAAAAGCCCCTATCTATACAAAAAAATAATAATAAATAAAAATTAGTTGAGCATGGTGATGTGGGCCTGTTGCTGCAGCTACTTGGGAGGCTTGAGCCCAGGAATTCAAGACCAGCCTGAACAATATAGTAAGACCTCATTTCTAGAAAAAAACTTTAAAAAAAATAGCCAAGCATGCATGTGCATGCCTGTAGTTCTAACTACTTGGGAGGCTGAGGTGAGAGGATCGCTTGAGTGAAGGAGATCCAGGCTGCAATGAGCCATGATTGTGCCACTGTACTCCAGCCTGGGCAACAGCGTGAGACTCTGTCTCAAAAAAAAAAAGTTAAACAAAAATTTAAAAAGAAAATGTCAACATAACCCTTGATTATATATTGTATAGCAATCCAAAATAAGAAAAAGTGAAGAATAATAAAAAGAAATATTTAATCAGATATATTAAGTAAAGAAAGGCCTTCTTAGATCTCAGTTCGAAATTTCAGTGTAGATTCCTTCATTTGCTGCTCATAATTTTTATCAAATTTTTCATTCAAGGCTACTGTAAAGTGATTTTTCCAGTCCCCTATAATTCCTGTAACAAAAAATAAAGTACAATAAATATTAGATCTTCACAAAAGAATCATTAGGTTTGCTAATTTCATCACTTTCATTAACACCCAATCAAATATTATAATTCTCAATTTTAGGAATAAAATGTATATCATTATTAATATACTTATTTGAGTTTACAAAGATGGATTTGTCTTAATTGGTTTAAAAATAGCAAATTTAATTCTCTGATTCTTTCTTCTTATGCCATTTACTTTATTGCTCTTCTCAAGTGTCATCTCAGTTGTTGGGGCTCCTAGGATAAGATCCATGTTTCACCCACTCTTAAAGTATTCAGTATCATCTTAATATCATCTTAATGCTGATAGCACTCAAATCCAGACTTATGCTTTATATACAACTGCCTACTTGACTTTGCCACCTGGAAGTTGTCCAAGTTTTCCAAATTAAATTAGTTCAAAAATAAATTCATTTTATGCCTTATCATATTGTGTTTTCTCCAATTACTTTTTAATGATCTGTGTAGTGACAACAATAGGTATCCCAACATAATCTTGGATGTTATTCCCTTAATCACAACATCTAATTTATTATTTATATTTAGGCTATCTTTGTGTCTACTGCCTCTTAACCACTTTTCCTGCTACTGCCAGCTTGAGAATGTTTCCCATCTGGGTAATTACAGTAGTCCAGAAAGGTTCACCTGTTTTGCTTTCCATCACACTTCCAACACTCATCTTGCAGAAGGAAGTCACCTTCCTTTTTAGACTAGTCAAGAGCTCACTTGCCCTCTAGCTCAAGGAACTCTAAACTTTCTCACTGAAATAACCCAAAACCAGAAGAAAATGTATATCCTAAAACATCAGATAGGGTCTGAGGGCATAGCAGCAAGCCACTGTTTGCAAGTATGACAACTGTTTTAAGTCCTCTGTAATATTTATATGTAGAATTTTGAAAAAGGAAATAATCAAAAGAATACATAATCAAAATATAATCTGAGAATTGATTCCCTTTTCAGTGGCTCCCTGCTTTTTCCCAGTGCCAGGTTTGTTATTTCTGTTATTTTAAAATTTTCCTGACTCTCTCACTGAAAATATGGTTCAAAGAGTAAGATTTGTTTCTATTCTGTTTGTTTTTGCTTCCTCACAGTAAATATCTAAGTGTCTTACATACCTTTAAATTTGTTAACTGGCTATATCTCATCAGGCTGTGCCTTCTTCCAAACAGATTTTTTTTCTCCTTATATATTGATATTTTTGCTAAACAGAGCTATATTTAAATTTCTATTTTTTGCCACTTACCCTTGAAAGGTGTTTGTCACTTGTTAAAAAAAATGTTGACAAACTATTCTAACCTTATTTCTTCAAATCAGAAAGAGAAAGAAATAAAATATTTCTATGGAATTTCTAGTTAGAACTTAAAGGAACTATATGATATATGTTGTAACACTGAGGCACATAGCCTTGGTAAATGACACCTAGTAGGGTATGGTATTATTTCCAGCCCTGAGATTGAGGTGTCTACTGGTTATTTTTAATATAATATGATGCACATACTAAATAATCAATAGGCAATTGCAATATAGTACAAGTGTAACTTAAAGAGGGTGTTCAAATATGAGAGACTGCTGAAGGAAACTTAAGCTGGGTCCATAGGCATTAAAATACCTCACTAGATTTTTGCCTATATCCATATCACCCTGTGACTTCCTCTAGCATCCAGGCAAACTGCATGACTTTCTCACCCTTTCTCATGAAGGGCGACACTTTCTGGTTCATTATTTCATCTGGAAGCGTTGTGTAATTTGTGGATGGATTGTTCTTCATCTCTTGGAATGAAGTATGATGTATAATCTTGTCCACAAGCTCCTCTGATGGCTTCCTCTCCAGGAAATGTATCAATTTTATCACCTCTTTTCTGATATCCTAGGGAGAGAAAATATTCTGAGAAGTAAATTGCTAAAATTGCTAAAGCAGAATAAATCGATATCAAAATGAAAGAGAGAAAATACCCCTTTCTCTTTTCTCCTACTGACATTAGAATTAGATTTATAATGAGAAAAAAAACAGTCTTTGGGGAATTTTATAAAAGCTGTTTTAAGGATTAAGGCAGCAAACCACCTTGCCATGTATGTACCCATGCAACAATCCTGCATGATCTGCACATGTACCCCAGAACCTAAAGTACAGTAAAAAAAAAAAAAAGTATAATTTTCCTCATCCATAAAATGTTTATAAAAGATACTTTAAAGATTATTCAAAACACTAAATGAGATGTCTGTAAATGCCTATTATAGTCCTTGATGCATAATCACAATTAATAGATATTATCTATGAATGCAAATATGCACACTCAAAACCTAAAGTTCCCTGTGAAAAAATAGTTTGGGGGATAAGAATACGCAGTTAACTTTAGTTTTTCTCCTAATTTATTGGTGTAATTAGTGAGAAACAAACCAGAAAGGTTAAGAAAAGGTGTAAAAAGTTAAATACAATGCAACATCAATTGTCTGTACACCAGAGCTACAAACATCCCAATCTCTATGCCACTTCTATAATAGATCCCATTATTCAGCTATGTCACTCAGCGCAACTATTTGCAAGACCAACCACAATGTGTATTCAAGTTCACATTTCTCTCTATGCCAAATGCTTTTCCTAAATTCTCTACTTAATACATTATAGCTTGCCTTTCACACTTCAGCTCATCTACCAATTTCTTTGGGATAATATTCTTGGCTATTCTAATTTTATGTAGATGACCCTGTTTTGCTCCCATAAATGTTTAAATAAATCTAATTTGCCACATGTGCATTTTTGTAATGTTTTGTTTACTTGTCTATCTTACTCAAAAGAGAACTGGGGATATTTAATAGGTACTATATAGAGCTAGATAGAATGATCTAGTATTGGAAAGCACGTCATGGTGACTACAATTGACATTAATTTATTGTACATTTTAAAATAATTAAAATAATATAACTGGGATGTATGTAACACAAAGAAATGATAAATGCTTGAGGTGATGAATACCTCATTTAGCTTGATGTGATTATTACACATTGTATGCCTATATAAAAATATGTCATGTATCCCATAAATACATACACCTACATGTACCCATAGAAATTAAAAATTAAAATTAAAAAGAAGTTGCTTCAAGAAACAATAAAAACATATTCTGTGTATATATGGGTGTAAAATGGATATCTCATATACATGTGTATATACATAATATATACACATAATCTTGTATATAGAGATACATGTGTATATATAGTGTTAATGCCTTGTTTTCTTTCTACTGGATACACTGTAGAAATAATTAAAATTAATTTGTATATTCTTAGCCTTCTTATTGATTCAAATATAGAGGACCTAAACATGGCCATTACTGGCCAAACTCAGGAGCAAGTAGGCGTGGACAATTTGGAATGGAGGAGGAGAGTTTGAGTAATTACTGAACTTTGTTTGTGTATAATTCATATTCTCTGTCATTAATAGTCTAGTTATGGAACAGAATATTAGATAATATAATAAACTGTAGATCATGCCTGCTTTTCTTTTTTAAATTTTATATAGTGTTAAGTTCTATAAAGAAAAATTTTAATTTACCAAATATTGTTTATGATTTTATTTTAAATAAATGCTTACCAAAAATCACCAATGCTCACCAAAAATAAATGCTCTAAAATTACTGAAATACTATGAAGGATTTTAAAGACTATTCAAATATATGAATAAGACATGGAAATCAATTGCTTTTTTGGTGATAGTAAAGGCTAAGAAAATAGAGAAAATTTCTCATCTCTTAATAAAGAAACTCATTATTTTTTCTATCTTTTTAAAATTTATGAGATATATATATATCTCATTTAATGAATAAAACTATGTACAGCACTTATTAAATAGAACATTCACAGTTTTCTTAGGGTTTTTTTTTTCTTTTGAATTTCTTTCACTATCCACTTACATCCTACAAAAGCAAAACAACTGAAAAATATAGGAAAAATCTCTGCTAATTTCGAATTATCTGCTCTACTTTATAGTTTTCAAAGTTAGGTATGTATCCCTAGACAACATATAGTTTGGTTTTACCTAACTGATATGTGTTTTTGAAGTGTATTCCCTTTCATTACAATATAATATATAATAGCAATACGATAAAATAGATTATATATTGATTCTTCGGTATATGTATACTGGGGTTGTTTTCAATTTTTGTGGTTATGAAGAATGCTACTATGAAAATTGTTGTATATATAACCTAATGTACATAAGCCAGAGTTTTTCTAGAGTATACATCTAAGAGTAAAATTTCAGGGTCTTAAACTTCAGGTATGTTTGCCTTTGCTAGATAATGACAAGTTGTTTCCACAGTGTTTCTATCTGTTTATGATACTATCAACAGTGGGTTACTTTTCATTGATTCACATCCTAATATTTCTTACTGTCAGATTTTTAAACTGATCTCAGTGTAGTGGGTGTAAAATGAATGTCTCATAGTGTTTTTTATTTTGAATTACACTAACAAAGAAAAATTCTATTATGAGAAAAGTTTAAGTCCATAAAAAATGTGTGTATTGATATCTCAGCATTCTCTTTATATTCTTCTTCTGGAAGTTTAAGTTGATATATGTGAGACCTTACCACTGTATCTTATATACCAATCACTTTCTTAATTTTTAAATGCTAATACTTAGTAAGAACCATTACTTGTCATCATATAGTCTATTTATCTCCCTGTGCTACCTTCTGTGGAATTTCCTTAGCTCCATCTTTTACTTCAATAATTCACTAGGTAGCCATGTCTAATCTATTATTAAACTCATCTCTTAATTTTCTGTATTTATTTTTTAAACATTTTTAGAAATTCTATTTGGCTATTTTTTCAAATCCACTCTGTCAATTTTAATAGCTTTTGTTTCTTTGTAATTTTTAAAATCTAATCCTTTATTTATTTAAACATATTAAGCACGGTTATTTTATAGTACCTATCTAACAATTGCAACATCTCTACATTTGAATACTGGTTAATTACTTGTCCATGTTGATTTCTTATGTGGGAATGTGTGTGTGTCCGTGTGTGTGTGTTGTTATCGCTTAATGAACTCAAGTTCTTTCAAGTTTTGTCTTTGAAATATTTGAGATTTGTGGTTTAAAATGTATTCACTTTTGGAGTATTTTTATTTGCTAGCTTCAAATCTATGTTAAAGTATCTGGATTATTTTGGTCCTTTTCTTTTAAAAATTTAGATGGCTATCGACATTTATTTAAAGGAAGATTTTCAAATGCTAACATCTTAGAAATTGCCAAGTTGCTTATACATTTCCAGTTCCTCACCTCTTTCAGGTCTTCATAAAAAAGAAATAGTACACGTGGACTCTTTCCCTTTTCCCACCAAGACTTTACATGTTTATACCAGGAACCATAAGGAACTAAAATTAAAGAGAAAAACAATATAAAAGTGGTATCATCTCTATAACTGCTTGAAAATTAGTGTCCAAGAAACAATAGCAACAAATAAATATAAATAGATGACCATGAAGTAAAAAATAGATAAGCTGTATATCTTAAGCAAAGTTCTCTGTAGCAAAAAAGGCAAAGTATGTTAAATAATCTATGTATAAAAATAATGTGACTTTTATCATGTGACATAGTTATGACAAAACAGAAGTAGTGAAAGTTCTGTCAACAATTTGATTTAAAACTTAGGAGAAAATTGTTGAAACTGATGTGTAGGTATGTGTGTGCATGAGTAAAATCAAGTTGTTAGTGAAGGCAGTTAACTTAGTGAAACTATCAGTGGTCTGATAGAAGAGTATAGTTCTGGTCTCCAATGTATCATTTACAAACTAGATTTGGCAACTGAAAATAGTAACCATGTGAGTATTTATTACACTATTAATTTACTTGTTAAGGCGTGTTCTCCTAGGTACTCTTACATCATTCTCACTCCAGGAAATCAGATTTTAGAAATGATGTGATATAACCAAATGCTATCTCTTACTTTTGCTCTCCCTCACCCATACTAAAACTGTTTCATAAAATATAAAGCTGACAAAATAATATAATGTTGTGTGAGTCAAAACATTCTGCTTTGCCTTAAGTCATTGTGTACCTCCTTTGTTCTTTGACTCCATTTGGGAATTTTTTGTTTACAGAAAAAGTTCTACAATGAAATTTGTAGTGATCTCATTTATCCCTTTGTAGTGACACAAAATTATGTTTCTCTGCCATACAGTGCAGGTCTTGACAATCTTAAGGAATATATTTTACTCATTATGCTTTAGAAAATTTTTCCCAAAATGTAGCAACAAATACAAAGCACATATATATCCTACTTTATTGAGTCAATATTATCATCAGTGGATATAAAATCACATTATTATTATTCTTTATAATGGTTACCACATGATCAGAATGGCTTTTTTTCTTTTTTGTTTGCTCCCTAGAAAACTATCACCAACGTGAAAGAATGGCCTTCTTTAGTGAATACTAGACAAGCGTATATATACCTTACTTTATTGAGTCAATATTATCATCTGTGGATATAAAAACAGATTATTATTTTTCTTTATAATGGTTACTACATGATCAGAATTGCTTTCTTTAGTGAATACTAGACTATCCTGTGCCCTTTCTTCCTCAAATCTAAACACTTTTGTCACAGTGTTTAATAAAAAGGAAAAATTTCCCAGATTATCTGCTCAAGTAATTCTTGACAAATTTGAGAAATCTGGCTAAAATATTCAGATTGCACACTGGGTAGAATGAGGAAGAGTTTTGTAAATAGTCAAACTTCTTTGTGAATTCCAGATTCATATAGAACGTGACAATTCTATTGGAAACAAATGGACATTCTCTCTTCTCTAATCTTTCCCTGACCCCTTGTTCAATAGAGCTGTAATAACTTGGTGTAAAACACTGTTTTCTTCCACTACAAATAGACAAGGCAGAAAATCAGACAGTGAGTCTCAATCATGGAGAGTAAAATTGCTACCCCCTCCCCCAAAACATACTTCCATATATTTATTTTTATGTGTTGGACCAGAATGCTCAGATTCTGCAGTTTGCCATCTACATCTGGACACCTTATGCTTGCTCTAAATCTCAAGATGTCTTTAGAATTTCTGTGTTTCAAGTATGAATCATGGAAGAAAACATACCAGAACAAATAAAAACTTGCTCAGAGATGGCATTTGTCTTATAGCATCTTGAAAAAAATTCAGAGTAAAGAAGCTGTTCATACCCTGTCCTTGCATGAATTTCTCCACAAACTCTGGAAAGGATCCAGGATTTGGATGACCGGCCACCATTAGAAAAAAATAATAAAAGGAAACAGCCACATCCTTTGCATTCCGGCAAAGATAGATCATCTAGAGGATGAAATTGTATGTTAAATAACTTAATATTTCTTCAAACACACTCATCAAGATTCTTAACAAAAAGATTTATATTTTCAACTATAAACATAGTACATATTCATTTTACAAAATACATAAAGCATGTAAAATTATTTATAAAGACATCTTCAATAACCTGAGGTGACATTGGTTTTTGTCGTGTTCTGTTTGTTCTCAATCTTTGTCTTTATGCCACTTTCACAAATAATACCTCATTTGAATGTTATAAATTTCATCAATATTAATTAAGCCAGTTAGATTATTTGTTATTCCCAAATAATAAGTGAAGAGACTAAGCTGAAGTTTAATAACAATATAGCATTGAAACTACACCAATGAGAGTAAAGCATTTGGCGTATCATTCAATCAGCTACACAGTGCTCTGGTCTTTATACTACCACCACTCGGCATAATTAAAAAAATAGTTCTGAGGTCTCTTCACTTTCAATATTGCAGGAAAAAAATGTTTATGAGGTTTCATTTATATGCACATTGAATTCAGTGAAAACATAATCTCTGCCAACACCTTGTTAGTTTCCATTTTACATGCAGAATAAATACCAATGAATTAGTTATCAGAAAGCAATGGTTTTAGTTTCTAGTTTTGGCACTAAGAATACAAAGTACCAGAAATTTTGGACCTAAATGTTTTCTTTATTAAAAAAATGACCTGGGTCAGATTGTCTGTAGTCTACTCTAGGTCTGATACTAAATGCTGCATGAGAAGATCTGCAAAAGTAAAATCCAGTATCCATGTGGTTTTCTACTTAGGCCCTCGGGCACCTAAGTAATGTCATGAAAGACTACTGTTGAGTCTCCACTGTTTATGGAATATGATTAAACCTACTAAATTGTCTTACTGAAGATATTTTCTAACAGTTTTATAGAAATCTAGCTTATTCTTAACTGTATGGCTCTCATTTTTATGGCCCTCTTGTAAAAGGCTCTAAATACTAGAGAATAAAAGTGAACATTTTTTCATATAAAATACATGATTAGCGAATTTGAACTTTTCCAATCTTAATTATAACTCTTCCTAGTTCTTTTCATTTATTGGCTGAATGGAACCCTTTGCCAGTATATGCATTGATTCACTTCAGAATTTTCACCCCTTTTCTTCTTTGTTCTATTCTCTTATTCTTGAATGTTTTCTGTTTCTCAAAATGCTATTTATATTTTATAGCTTGCTTCCACGTCCTCCATGAGGCTTTTTATTTTCCCAGATAGAAAAAAGCAATATCTCTTTCCCTAACCTCCTATTAGTTTATAGTATTTCTTTTGGCAGATCTTATTCAATACCCCAAACTTTTTACTGTACATACTCATTTTTCTGTCCTCAGGGGAAATCTAGCTCTTTCCTGAAGATAAGGCTTGCACTACATCTCTCTTGAGTCAAAGTTACTAGTTTGCCAATGATTCCCTTGTGATTGTAATCTATCTTAAAAATTCGGCACTTTAAAGACCCCTATTCCTATGATGTTTTCTATACCTCTTCAATCTGATGCCATTTCTAAGCTTGCAGACACTCCCTTGCTTTAACTGAAATTTTGAACACCTGCCTCATGGTTTTACTCTGCCTTCAAATTCTTTTCTCATCTGTGTAATTTTAGTGTCTGTAGGTGTGACCTACTTAATTATCTATGTTCACGTAGTCACTGATCATTACTTCTATGTTACTTCAGACAACCACTTTTGTAACCAAATACTAAATCATGCCTTCACCATAACGGTTTCACTTTTGAAGCATTATACTGAGCCATAATCTTTTCTTTCAAGAAATCCTACTTCTTCCTTCTTCCCCATCAGTTATTCCACATACCTCTCCTATAATCACACCAAGGGCTCAAATCCACTGGCCTCAGTTATTGATATTATTTACTAACCTGTCACTTTTTATCACTTTCTTCTCTTTGTCAGTTATAGTCTCTGCTCCATCATTCCAAATATCCTTTATCTACTTGGAAAAGGATATTTACAAATATCCTCCATCTATTTGTTTTTTGTTGTTGTTGTTCCTCTGTAAATCACTCTGGAAATACTCCAAACATGAATCCCTCTATCTCCTACTCTTTGATAAACTCTGAAAAATAGGCAGCTTTGTGAAGACTTGGACTATTATAAATGTATGATACCTGTTTCTATTTGAGAAGTAAGGACTTAAGAGCAAGTCCACCACCTATCCTCCAAAGGAAAAAAAGTGTCTTGGTCAAATCTCTTAATAAATAATAATGCCACATCTCCTGGAAAGTACATAACTGGTGTTTACTAATGAGACAGCCCCTACATATGGAATAACTTCATCAGGATGTATATAGTCTATCTAGGA
The DNA here is from genome assembly GCA_963573385.1 of Cacajao melanocephalus. Taxonomy (NCBI): domain Eukaryota; kingdom Metazoa; phylum Chordata; class Mammalia; order Primates; family Pitheciidae; genus Cacajao; species Cacajao melanocephalus. The sequence continues at coordinate 56,992 of CAUYLG010006587.1, read as the reverse complement.
TTGCTAATGATAGAAACAAACTAACACAGATACCTTTGAAATTTTTGTCTGTAGATCTCTAGGAAATGTCAAATGTGCCATGTGTCAGATTACAAAATGACCATATTTTATGACTGGGATATATCCCCTTTTTTGTTAGTGATAATTGCAAATAGTACTATAAGATCTTGAAGAACAGCCCTGGTGGTAGAAAGGTCTTGAAGAACAGAATTGGTGGTCTCAGACTTCATGTTTCCCCTGTATTTTGAGGTTATGTATAACACTATTTTTAAAGAGCAAAACTAATAGTATAAATCATCAGCTTAGTATGTCTATAACTCCTCATTACCATTAAAATGAAAGGGTCCAAACATCTTAACTTGACTTTCAACATTTCTTATAATCAATTTCTAGCTAATCTCCTTTTACCTTTTAGCCAATATGTATACTTAATCTTCCAGCCAAACTGAACAGATTTCAGATGCCCCCTCAGGTTATCTCTTAATTTGCATCACTCCTTTACATCATTCAAATATCAGCTGAAATGTTGCTCTTGGATACCTTCACTATCCCAAGAGTCTGAGTTAAATTTCTCTCTCCTACTTGACCTATGATACTTCTTTCATTGTCTGTTAACTTGTCCTTTTACTCCAATGGACTGTGTCCATGAAGACAAGGATTGCATGTGTCTTATTGTTATGTCCCTAACACATAACAGGTCCTCAATACATAGTTATTATACGATGCTTATCTGATCTATCATTTTCTGGTTCATTTGCTTGCCTAACAACACCAAGCACAGTATTTTTCAAAGGGAGGAAATTCAATTACAATTAGTAATAACAACAAATACAAAAGTAGCTACCATATTGTTTACAACATGCTAGGAACTATGTGAAGCACTTTACAAGCATTATCATTTAATCCTTATAACAACTCTACGAAAAAAGATGTAATTATTATCTTTCTTCTACAGATGTAAAAACTTAGACTTAGGGAGTTTAACAGGACTTTTTAGAACCACATCTGGCAAAAGACAGAGTTGTATTCTACATTTGTTTTATTCCACACTTGTTAAACATCTATAGAATCAATGAAAGATCAAATAAACAAGTATGTATAACTGATGAGATTATTCTATCATTTCTTGGAGTTGGATGAAGTTTTGAGAACACTTGACTCCAGTTACCTTACAATTCTTTTCCCAAAATGAGGCTGGAAGAAGTTCAGGCGGCAAATGAGTCTTCACAATTCTAGGAGAATTCATATCTTCTAATTGTTTTACTCCTGATTTTTAAAAAAGTAAAGATTAGGCAACTTCAAAAATTATAACTATTTATGTGGATTTGTATAGATATTTATATTGTAATCAGATTGTAACATGAAGGATAAATTATTGAGGGAATAGATACCCATTTTCCATAGTGTAATTATTATGCATTGCATGCTTATATCAAAACATCTCATGTACCCCAAGCCCATATTTACATCTAATATATATCCACAAAAATTAAAAATTAAAAAAATCTATATTGTGTTCATAATAACACTATGAAAGAAAGAAATACAGACAGAGAAAACTACAGAGAAAAACATAAAATAAAATAAAATTTCATCACCTGGGAGAAATCATTAATATTTTGCCAATCAACCTTCTGTGCAAACCTACTTATATCCTCAAATTTACAGCCATTGCAATACCATGCACACAGATAACATTTTGATAGCTTCTAATTGTCTTTTTCTCTCAATATATTATATTTACACTGCAATATCAAGAAGCATCCAAAAATTTTTAACGATTTTATGCTGTTATTATACAAAATTTAACTATTCTTTTGTTGCTTTGCACTTAGGTTGTTTCTAATTTTCACAGTATTAAAAGAATCTGAGGTAAATATATTTTTGCACATATCATTGAAAAATTTATTAGTATTTTCTCAATATTTAAAATATCACATTCAGCCCACAAAGAAATAAATTATTATATATTACTAAACTCTGCTGAAGGCATACAAGAATTGTCTTTATTCACTCTATTCCAGACACATGCTATTCATATGCTATACTACAAAGCCTGTCAAGGTTTAAATTTAAATTTATATGCTCTCTTATGTAGAAGATCCTATACTAATTGCCATTATTGCTTATAATCTCATTGCTTGTACCATCTACATACACACCTTGGAATATATGCAAATATTTTCTAAAATAAACCTGAACATTACCATTCATGACGTTTTCATTTCTGCATTCCAGGAAAGGTATTCGATTAAAAATTACATCTTCTTTGCACTTTTCCACATCACCTTCTTTATAGATCATATACACGATTTCACAAACCCAGGTTGTGCCTATAAAAATTAAATAAACCTGAGTCTCCTGCTGAACATGTAGACTTGATGACAGGAGTGCTGAATTTATGGATGGATAAAGTAGAAAGGTACAAATGCAATACTATTTAAAGGGTGTCTGAATAGCCAGACTCAAGAAATATTTTCTATAATATTTTATGTTTAGGATACAAAAATAACTTCAAGAGATAAAGATAAAAATTATAGTAAGGCACACCTGAGACCTGTGTCCAAATTTGTTCATGATGAATTGTGATATCGTATAAGCTGTTAACAGTTTTGGACTTTAATTTTTACACCTAAAAATTAAGAAGGCTTGAATAATAGGTGATGCATACAAACATGCCTTCAATCAAAAATTTTACTGATGGCATATTAAGTCTCAGGTTGGGTCCTAGGTCAGAAAACTTAGCAAAGGATAAATCTGGTTCCTGTCCTGTGGGAGCTAAAAGTCCTTTGAAAAGTCAGTGACATTGTTCAGTAGTGACAATACTTTCTGTTTTTATTAAGATGCTATTGTATAAGATGGCACAGGGATTTAAATAACTGCTAAGAAGGAATATATAACTCAGTATGCTGCTGCTACTGTTACTGCTGCTGCCACTTTCGTTGCTGCTGCCATGATATTTTGACAAGAAATGCCTTTGAGAGGATGCAATCATTGAGCTTAGCCCTAATAATTACTGGCATGAATTCACCAGTTGTGGGAGGTAAGAGACAGTTCTGCCAGGCAGAAGCCCAGTCTCTCTTTTTAATCTAAAGCTGGTACTTAAGAATGGTATAGTGGTTAGGAAAATAATTGGAAATAGACTATAAGACCTAAATCAAAGAGTCTAACTGAAGAGAGGAGTTGGGGCTCAGGCAAGCAGATATAGCAAGCCTTGTAGTTCATACTAAAGAGTCCAAGTTGTTTTTATAAAAATCATTGAAAAATATTGACATATGTTAAGTAGAAGAGCAAGATTATCAGGATTGTGTTTTAGAAGATTTTCCCTAGGGCTAGAATAAATACAGTAGTGGAGTGAGGGATCCATAGGAAGGGAGACAAGAGACCTGTTAAGAGGCTGACTGTGAGACATATCTATCAGACTAAATGGCCAAAACATTTTGATTGATTATAAATGGCGGATGAAGAAGCAAGAAGCATTGAACTTAGAATAGCTCACAGGTTTCCTCTTCAGATGACTGGTATTGTGCTGCCACTGATTCCAGTAGGGAAGAAAATAAAGAAGCAGATTTAGAGTCAGGGTAACCAAGGGCATATTTAGTATTTAGCTTTATTTCTAAGTAGTAAATGGAACAACCAGATAGAGAAATATTAATTTGGACTAGTCTAATTTCTAAAAGCCTATAGTTGTAAAACTCCAAAACTATGCTTATGGATAGACTAAAGAGCTGGTGAGCTGAAAGAGAGTTTTAAAATATCTGTAAAAATTGGTGGTCATACTCTGTATATACAACAACATTAATGGCATAAGGTAAACAGTTGGTAGTTTTAAATTTTCATCATTACTAAACATTACGTTGGTTTCTAACTGTGCTCAACAACATCCATTTGTCAATGTGCTATTCAAGTTATACGTACAAATTGTGGTCATGGAATAGAGCAACCTTTTCTATGTCTATATCAAAACTACCCCATATAGCGAATGACTGTGTACGACATGAACACCTTAACATTTAACATTTAGAGTGAGTTGATTATTTTTAGGTGAAAAAGAATAACAAATAGATTTACCAGATTTAGGATAGGTGGCAATGACAACATCATCTGGTCTTGCTTGGAATGTTTCCACATTATCCCAATATTTGGCAAAATCTTTATACATTAGAATCCCATGGACTTCTTCAAACTTTTCATAATAGTCAAGTTCAGAATTCATTGTGGTACACTGAAAACAAAAAAGCGTTTTATATTTTGTATGTATTTAACAATATTTCACCATTAATAACTATATATATAATGAGACCCTCCTAAGTATCTAGCACTTCTTAGTTGTTGCACATATAGGGCAAAAACAATAAAGTTACATATGAAATAGTTTTGGTGCTTAAAGAAGTTTTTTTTAATTGTAGTTTGGGCTCTGAAGTACATGTGCACATCCAGCATCCTGCAGGATTGCTGCAGAGGTACATACATGCCATGGTGGTTTGCAGTCTCCATTCCCCCACCCCCCCACCCCCAAACCCCCGTTGCCTACATCAGGCATTTCTCTCGGTGTTATCCCTCCCCATCCTCCCTGCACCAGCTGCTATTCCTCCCCTTCCCTGCCCTCCAGCCCTCCACCTAGCCCAGTGAGTGTCGTTCTCTTCCCCATGCCCAAGTGTTTTCATTGTTCATCACATGCCTATGAGTGAAAACGTGGTGTTTGGTTTTCTGTTCTTGTGTCAGTTTGCGGAGAATGATGGTTTCTAGATTCATTTTATTAACTGTATTAGAAAGATGTCTGACACATAAAAGAATAGGAAAGCACAAGTGTTTATGAAGTAAAATGCTTAAAACTAAATAAAAATATGGATATACATGATATTTATATGATAAATGAAAACCACAGAGCCCCCAATTACTTTAAAAATTGCTGGGGTACATAAAAAGATAAAGAAGTCCAGAATTACAATTTTTAGCAAATTATCCAATTATGTCTACATTAAACAACAACAAAGATTTGATTTTTTATTGTTATTATTTTGATTATTATTGCCAGATATCTAAGTCAGAGATTTTTAAGTTCTTGGAATATGTATCATTTTATGAAAATAATCCAAATGCTTGGTGAATATATTTAAAAGAAAAGAAGATGAAATTAATGACACTGTCATGTCTTGAATCTTGAGAGTATAAAGAATTCCTTTGTCACCTTTAAAATTACTTTTTTCCCCATTTGATTAATAAGGTATTGGATACTCCCATTATAAGTTTAAGCAAGATGGTTATCATTTCCTAATTCACCTCCTGATCCCATGACAATCTATTTCATGTTCAGGGTTAGTAACAGAATTTTTAATTAAGCAAACTTTCTTTCATTAGCTTTCAAACTCCTTTAGTATTGTTTTTCAACTGCCAACCTTAACTTATTTTGAATTTATGACATAGCTTCTCAACACATTTTGTCCTTCCTGACATCAGCCTTTCTAAGTCTTCCTCCTGTTCACATTTGCCCAAAGAGCTGCCTGATAAATTCTTCTACACACATAATTACCCTAGCCCTTAGGATAATCTCAATCTTTTTAAAACCTTCCTCTAGGTCATATCAAATATAATGTCATCAAAATTATACGATTTCTATTTCCAAAATACAAATTAGTGTTATCGATAAATTTCTTGTTCCCCAAGCTTTCTCCTTAGTCTCAGAAAATAGATCTTTCACTGTAAGAAATGTGTATAAAAGGCACCACCACTTGTCTTGCCTATTGATTTGTTTATTCATGTGAATTACTTTCTTGGTTTTCAGCCAAGTTTGTAAGAATTGGCTTACAGTCATCTGGGAGTGGTAGATGTATCACTAAGAAGTTGGCTGACTTCCAGCTACCCCTTCATAGTCAATTTTGGTCTGAGAGGTAAATTAGGTGGCATGTAATAAAATATCTTTTCTCACTTTATTCCTTTTGCTAAATTGTCTCATATTGCAATGTATGGATTTACTTTCTATGTGCCCCCCTTTTTCTCAAAAGATGTATTTCAGTTAGAAATCGTCAGTTTCATATCATAAGTACGTAGATCAGTTATTCAGAAAGAAACATCAATAAAAAATTGTTAAAAATTAAACTCAGAGTTTTATCTTCCCTCTCTCCTTCTATTTCTTCCTCCCTTTCTGCGTACTCGCCTCCTGCATCTTCCAACCTGCCTTTTATCTAGCAAATACTCCCTGTGTGAATGTCTACCTGTTCCTAGTCCCTGTGGTCAGTACTGGAATATGGTGGATATAGATACGTAAGGTTCTCATAGTCCTCATCTTCAATCTTATTCTACCTGCTTCTACCCTGCTTGCTTTATTTTCTCATCAGTAAAATGGAGAACATGTCCAGCATTCAGCACTTTTAAGGTAGCAATACCACTGTAGTTTTACATTAAAGCAATAAGCAACAGAACACTACATAAATATACTATTTTTAACAAGTTATTTTAAAAGGTTTTAAATGTTTACATCATTAAATAACTAAAGTATCAACAAAGACTTTGATCTTTCTATATTTTATTTTTAACAGCTTTGTGATACATAATTTGCATTCCATATTTTCTATATCTAAAATCTAAGTATTCATATTAATAATAAAAAGTACAACCTGTTTAGATGATCCTGTGAAAGAAATTTATCTAGTTGAAATCTCTTCAAATACCAAGGGAGATGTTAAGCTGCAAAAAAAAAGATGAGAACCACTTCTGCATTTGGAATGTTTCTGGTGAGTTTATATTCTGAATGCCAGAAAAGGAGGCGGAGATTAACTTGAGGGGCTTGGCTTTGTGAAGTCCATGATGCAATAATTAATGTAGATATTAATACATACCTGCAGCTGCAGTAACCACACAGAATCATGTTCATTGACAGGGATTTAGAAATATTCTGCTGTTTGTTTTTTAAATTATTTGGCTCATATTCAAATTCCTACATGTATTTTTTTGGCTCATATTCAAATTCCTAAGTCTGCCGTCAGGAGTTTGGGAAGAAGAAGAAAGAAAAGTTAAGGAAAAGATGAGAAAGAAGACTCCTGGAGCTAAAAACAAAAGAGATTGGGAAGGGAGAATCCCTTATTCAGTCACTGATAAATGATAACATGACTATGGCTAACTTTCAAAAGAATAAACTTACTGGAGTGAGGAGAAAGAAGTCAATGACAGGAAAGAAATAAGACAGCGAGCACTCTCAATCAGACCTAGCTCTGTTTACTAAGCCTGCCAAAGGAGCTATTGTAGTACTTGGGTTGTGTTCTAACACGTCAATTGGAAATCACCTATTTAAAATCTTTGCCTTTAGCTCTTAAGCAGACATGAAAATTTTAAAAAGCAGATGACAGCTAAAGAAAGAATGTAAACATCACTCACCTTTCGATTATTATTTCAGAAACCTGACTTCTCTCTGTTCCCAATCACAAAATGGCATACCATGAAATTTTCAGGTAATGGTACCTACCAACACTTGGAATTTAGACAGGAGATTAGAAAAATAAATAGCCAGGGGTGTGTGGAATCCACAAGTGCATTACCTTTCTTCTTTTCATTCTTCTGCACTTACTCTGTCTTCACTTAAGAAAATTCTCCTTTGTTCCACCCCATCAACGCCTCCAACCCTGTGACTTCTTATTTCTCTCTTAATTACAGATTACATTTCCTTTGAGAGACTGTCCAACATTTACAAGACTCTATGTTTCCCTAAGAGTCTATGTTTTCCTTTTAAACTTGAAACTTTCTCCTAACTAGCATTTATTCTACTGTTGCAATCAATGATTACTTGTCCAGAGTACTTTTTAGGTAATAAGTAGCTTGAAAACAAGGTTTTACTCTGCAATTAGCATTTTTTCTGGCATCTAGTAGGCTAGGCACTGAATATGTGTTTACTGAATAAAAGTGGCTGATTTATTCAAGAAATATAAGAAGTTAAGGGGACCATAGTTTTATAGAAAGCAATATCTAGCCTTATGCAAAATAAAAAGTGCTAGGTGGTTTCTGAAAAATGGGCTTTTCATAATAGAAAATCAAGATAGAAAAACAGTAACCAGGTTTTCAAATTTAGGTTTTGATTTTACTTGATTTTATGCAGTTAGTCATATTATTTGAGTTAAATAAAATGTGTATTGAAAACAATCATTAAATGCACAAATTTAATCATTCATACAGCTACAATATACCCATAAAATTAAGTGTGTGTATATATATATATACATATATGTATATACACACACAAATTTAACACATAAATTGTGTGTGTGTGTGTGTGTGTGTGTATATATATATATACACATACATACACAAACTTAACACGTAATAGAATTTTTAACCTTGTGAGATGACTTTACCTTAATTTTTTAATGACGAGAATCTATGAAGTCTCCTTTATTGATTAGTAAAAACATTCTTTATTCTAAAAAAAATCAGAAAATGAGCACAAGGTAATTTAATATAAACAGATTTAATATAAACAGATTTAACCTCAAGTCATCTGTTTTCAGTTGTACGCAATTGGTTGCAGAGATGTCACAAATGCTCCTGACTCGTGTAATTCTGGCAACCACAGAAGGTCAATACGCATTTCTTCTTAGAAAATCCTTCTAATGTTAAGAAGTAAATCCTTCTAATTTACTTACTGATAAAAAAAAAAAAACAATAGGCAAGATGGCCCTGAAACCTCATTCTTCTTCAGGAATAATGGGTACAGACTGAATTACAAACTATTTGAGTCAATGTTTAAAAAAAAACTAGATCTCAGATAAGCACCATTTTTTAATGTTTATCTTGGCCCTCGGAATTTGGACAGATATAATATCAAACAAAAAGAATGTGGGCAGATATGCAAACAGACATACTGCTGTTACATTCTGAAACACTGAAAACAAATGTAGAGCTGGCACTTCTGTGTCACAAGGAGTTCCCAAAACAATGACTATTCCTTATTTGTGACTACTGGGCTTTTTCTTTTTCTTCTGTATCACACACTTTCTTTGGATCAAGACTAAGGGTCCTATAGAGTCTATTTTATAAATAGCAAGATTTTAATACTAATAATGTGAAAAATAAGTTGCATTTTTACCTGAAGCTTTTAAAAATAATAATACTAAACTTTAAAACAGTTTTAGATTTACCCAAAAAAAAAAAGAAAGAGAATATGGAAAATTGTTGTGTATATCTTCTCCCCAGTAATTTCCCATGTCATTAACACCTTGCATTGTTGTGGTAGATTTCTCTCAATTAACCTGTAATCCCAGCTACTTGAAAGTCTGAGGCAGGAGAATCGCTTGAACCCAGGATGCAGAGGTTTCAGTGAGCCGGCACTACTGCCCTCCATCCCAGGCAACAAGCCAGACCAAGTCTCAAAAAAATAAAGAACAAATATTGATTAACTAAAGTCCATAGTTTACATTAAGATTCACTTTCTGTTGTATATAATTCTATAGGTGTTGATAAATGCATATTGTCACACATTTGCCAATATAATATCATACAGAATAGTTTCACTGCCCTAAAAATCCCTTATTCTAAACCTATTCATCCTGCCTTCCCTACTCTGAAACCCTAGCATTGACTGATCTTTTTATTGTCTATAGTTTTGCCTTTTCCACAACAATGTCATGTAGTTGGAGTCAAACAGTATGCAATCTTTAACCAATTAGCTTCTTTGACCTAACCATATATATTCAAGATTTCTCCATGTTTTTCGGTGACTTAATAACTCTTTTTTTATAACTGCTGAGCAAAACCCCATTACATGGATATACCACACTTTGTTTATCCATTCAACTATTAGAGGGTATCTTGGTTACCTTCTATTTTTGGCAATTAGGAATAAAATGGCTAAAAAAAATGTGCAGGTTTTTGTGTGGACACAAGTTTTTACCTCATTTGGGTAAATATCTAAGAGTGTGATCACTGGATTGTATGGTAAAACAATGTAAAAAAAAAAAAAAGGCCAAATGCCAAAATGTCTTCCAAAGTGCCTGCACCATTTTGCATTCTCACCAGCTATGAACATGAGTGCCTGTTGCTCCACATTCTTGACAGTATTTGGTATGGTCAGATTTTTGAATATTATCTGACTGTTAGGCTGTGTTTAACATGTGCTATAGCTGTAGTGTCATGGGCTTTCAATTTCTTTAATTTCCTTGTATTTGTCTCTTCTGTTTTTCTAGAAATTCCTCTTAAAGTCTAATTTTTGTAGATCTTTTAGCTGTAAGCCACTATTATTATATAAAAGCCCTGTTGATATGCCAGAAAGGCATTGGGGTTGGAGTTTCTAAAATCCTGTTATCAAGTCTCAGCCTTTCATGGACTGTGACCCTCACAAGCGCTTCTCAGCAACCCACCACACTTTTATGTCAAACAAGAAGTCTAGATTGGCCTTTAGTTGAGTGTTTCCCTTCTCCCAGGTGTCAGAAAGTCTCTGGTAATGGTGTGTGTGTGTGTATGTGTACACGCATGCCCAGTTTTTTGTTGTGAAGAATACTCTAGGTTTATTTCAAAAGGGTTATTTTGCCTCTCCTTGTTCCTGAAGCACAGAAGATTTTTATTCTGTTCTTCACTGTGATTACCTGATGAGGCTCCTGAAAGCAAAACTCACAAAAAAAGTGAGGCATCTCTAAGACTGGACTCCCAAGAGTTTTTAACTCTCAATTCCCACTTAACCTATAGTACTTATTTCATCAATTACTATTTAATTGTTTCTACCAGTTACTGGCTCCAGTGGCTTCTGCTCTCCATTTGTTCTCATTCTATGTATTTTACTGTCTCTGCAGTTTTAGGACTATTGTCTCTGTAGTTGACCCTGTGACCTCAATTCTCTGATGGATCTAAGAAGATTTATTGATTCTCAATTTGTTCAGTGGTCTTCTTGTTGTAAGGATAAGAGTGATAACTCACATTCTCTTTACATGTCAGACTTGAAACTGCAAGTCTCACTGTATGTTAATGAATTTTTGTGGCTTCAGTTTTTAATATTCCATGAGCCTAAAAAGTGACTATACAGTTCTCTCTCACTAATGGAATTCCATGAAGGTCTTATCAGAAAAGAAAGACATAATTGACTTTTTAGTAGCATTTATTTAAGCACATAGATATTAGGAAATTCCAGATATTTTAAATGTCAAGTTTTTAAAAATTCAAAACTTGTTAAATTTGTTTAATTGTAATAAAAGAAAGTTCAGATTTTTTCAACTACAAATTAATAGTCTGTTTATTGTCATTCCTATCAGATATATTTCTGCCATCCAATTGTTAGAGTAAGTTTTAAAGCTCAAAATCATAGTCACTGACATATAAATCATACTGTTAACACAGTATGATTTAGCCTCACACAATCATTTTGACAAATTTGGTATGTTTTAAAATAATCAACCAATGTAAAATAGTCTAGAATTAATATTACTTTACTACATAGCTAATCACATAATTACTGCAGAAGCATACTTCTATACTTTTTTAAATGCCATTGCTTGTTTTGTAAATACTTCTGAAAATCCTCATATTATGGTTCTATAGTTGTGTGGACTTACATATTTTTTGGATTTTTCCATTGAATTTAAAATAGGATCAACTGGTCAGAAGATTGGGAAACCTTATTTTTCTCTCATTGTTTTGATTACCTTTCTTTTTGTGATTATTTATTTTGTGTGTTAACTTAAATGGATTAAGGATTAATACATACAGGTTGAGTAATCCCCAAATCTAAAATACAAAATGCTCTAAAATCCAAAACTTTTTGAGCACCGACATGACGCTAAACGGCAATGCTCACTGCAGTATTTCAGATATCAGAATTTTGAATTTGGGATGATCAACTAACATGCATAATGAAAATATTCCAAAATTTGGAAAAATCTGATATCTAAAACACATCTGGTCTCAACCATTTTGGATAAGGGATGCGCAACCTGTAAAATATTATTTCTGGGCATGTCTGTGAGAGTGTTTCTGGAAGAGATTAGCATTTAAATTAAAAAATTGATTTAAGAAAATCTGCACTCACCAGTGTATGTGGGTATCATCCACTCCATTGATGACTAGAATAGAACAAAAAGGTAGATGAAGAGGGATTTCTCTCTTTCTTCTTTCACATCCATCTTCTCTTGCCCTTAGACATAGGAGTTCCTGGTTCTCAGGCCTTCAAACTTCAGGACTTATACCAGCAACCATCCTCCTACATCTCCCTGGTTCTCAGATCTTCAAACAAACTGAATAGCATCACCAGCTTTCCTGATTATCTCACTTCCAGACAGCAGATAGTGCTACTTCTCGACTTCCATAATCATATAAGCCAAATCATCTTATATTAAATCTCCTCTTTCATATATTTGTTCTGTTTCTCTTAAGAACCATGATGTAATTTGTATATTTGCTCCCTCCAAATCTCATGGTGAAATTTGATCCCCAATGATAAAGGGTGGGGAGACCTGGTGGAAGGTGTTCGAGACATAGAGTCAGATTCTTCATGAAAGGATTTGTTCTGTCCTCACAGAAATAAATGACTTATTGCTCTATTAGTTCTCACAAGATCTAATAATAATTTTTTTTTAATACTGACACCTCCCCTCTTTCTTTACTCCTTTCCAGCTATGTGATGCCTGCTCCCCTTTCTCTTTCACCATAACCATGGGCCAGATAACTCTCTTTTCTTTATAAATAACCCAACTTCAGGTAGTCCTTTAAAGTAACACAAATAGACTGAGACAAACTTTGACTAATACAGTATTTGGTACTGAGAGTAGTTCTAGATGAACACAACTATAAGAATTAATTTTCTGAATCAGTCCTGAGGTTTCTGGAATTGGCTAATCTGATTAAATTTAAAGACACCAATGACTCTATTTCCAGTAGTAAAGAGAGCACTAATAGTCTATGATATGATCTATTGGTAAAGATACTCAAAATATCTGTAGTGGATACTCTGAATCAATCAGTTATGAGAAGCAGGGAACAAAGTGACTCTATATATGATAATTTGGAACATATTTTTAAACTCAGGAATTTAATGTTATGTGGTTCCTTCTAATGTTACTGGACAAAATGGTGAAATAAAAAGATGAGCTCACAGATTCAAATTTTCAGTTCTAGTGCTGAATAAATGATGTAAGAGCTTCTAGGTGTGCCCTGAGGAAGACCCAAATCTCCTGTAACAATAGGGCTGAAATTGCTGAAAATCAAATGTGGTACTTTATCTTGCAACCAAACTACAAGCTAAATTGGATAGACTAAATTACAACCCAAGTTTAACTCCCAGCTTTGCAGAGTGTCTACTGTCAAAGTGAGGGCATTGATTGGAAAAGAATTGACATCCTGTAAGTTGGGAAAGCTGATATGTAGAAAGCTGATGAAGCTGGGGACATTGAATCCCTAAATTCTGAAGTCTTTTTGTCAGTGAAAGAGGTCTCTTTACCTTCAGCACAATTTTCCATCGTGCCCAGCAGAAGTTGTCTCTCTACCCCGAGTGGAAGTGACATCATTTCCAACTCCAGTGGTAACATGGGAAGCCTTTCCACTTCTATCTGATGAGATTATCCAAGAATTGCCTAAGGAAGCTGTAATGGCCTCTCCTGAGACAACTTCCCTGCAAGTCAAGGATAATTCTCCTCAGGACCCACTCTACAACCTCCTTTGCTTCTAGACTCAAGTCTTGGCAGACATCTAAAGGTGAGGTATAAAGTGGGACCCTTGAGGGGTTATGCTATACTTCAAACAGCTAATTGAGTTTTCTAATTTATGCAAGCAGAAACAGGGGGAACATATGTGAAAATACATAATAACAATGTGGAATAATGGTGGAAGAAGCATACAGTTGGATCAGGCCAAATTTATTAATATGGCCTCATTAAGTCAAGATGCCACATTTAACATTGCAGCCCAAGTAGATAGTAAGGACTCTAAAAATTTGTTTGGTTGACTGAAACAGGTTCTACATTTACTATTGCAGCTCTACCTGATAGAAAGAACTTTAACATATTGTTTGTTTGGTAGGCTAAAACAGGGAGTAAAAGAAGATCCACCATGATTAGATTGGAAATGCCCAATCTGCCTTTGTATAAAAGAGATTCAAAGGTTAGAGAGTTTGCAATGTTAATAATATATTTTTTACTTAAGACCTCAGCCCTCAACCTGTAAGGATTAAGAAGATAGATTTTTACTACATTCTTACTAAAGATATACCTTTTAATTTATGAGGGGAGATCTAACATCCTTGAAGATCTCTGTGATTGCCCTTCTCTGTATTTCAGACCTTTCAGTGGAAACCACAGTCACTCAACTGAAAAACTTGAATGCAATGGGTGTAATAAAGTCCCAGGGTGGCAACTGCTAAGTGGTGGTACTCAACCACCAAAGGGAAGGTGGGGTATAGTTACCATAGTGGAAAGCACAGTCAATCAGAATCATATAAGCCTGCAACATTGGCTAATTGTGGTATTCCAGAAGTGAAATAGACAAGAGGCCTACCAAACTTTTACTCGACCTGTGTAAAAAGAAAACTTCCAGGTCAAGTGAAAAAAAAACTATAAAAACAGAGAGCTGTTAGTTTGGACCACTGTCCAGATTAAGAGAAGGCTCTGCAAAATAGATCTAAGTTATTGTGCAAGCTGCTCTGCCACTTACACCTTATGATCCAGCGGATTCATGGTACCTGAAGTCTCATTGGTAGTTAGAGTTGCTGTTTACAGCCTTTGGCCCCCAAAAGTTAATTGCAGCAGAGGTCTTCCCATCATCTGCAGGTAACTACTCTTCTTTTGAGAGACAGATCTTGGACTGCTACTGAGTCTCAGTAGAAACTGAATGCCTGATCATGGACCACCAATTTATCATGCAGTCTGAGCTGCCTATTATTAACTGGATGTTACATGACCCATCTAGCTATAAACTTAGGCATGTGCAGCAATACTCCCATCACCAAATGGAAGTGGTATAAATGTGACTGGGCACAAGTAAGTTACATGAAGAGGTAGCTCAAATGCCCATAGCCCCTACGGCTGATATACTGTCTTCTCTCTTCCAAACTATATTTATTGCCTGATGGGGAATTATCTACAATCAAGTGACCCAGAAAAGAAAACTCTGGCCTAATTTATAGACATTACTGCTCAATATGCATGCATCACCTGAAGGTAGACAGCTGCAGCACTACAGATTCTTCCTGAGACGTCCTTGAAGGACAGTGGGAAGAACTGTTAATACTCCCAGTGGTCAGAACTTTAGACAGTGCACGTGATTGTATACTTCCTTAAGGAGAAATGTCTAGGTGTGTGATTGTATATCAATTTATTTCTGTAGCCAATGGTCTGACTAGAAGGTAAAGGCGTTGAAAACGGCATAATTAGAACATTTGTGACATAAATATGGGGAAGTTGTAGATGTACCAAGACCTCTCTGAGTGGGCAAAAGATGTGAAGATATTTGTGTTTCATGTAAATGATAACTAAAGCATGACCTCAGCAGAGGAAGATTTTAGTAATCAAGTGGAGAGGATAACTCATTCTGTGGATACCAGTCAATCTCTTTCACTAGCTACCTCTGTCATCACCCAATGGGCTTATAAACAAAGTGATTACAATGGTAGAGACGGGAAGTTATGCATAGGCTCAGCAACATGAACTTCCACTCACCAAGGCCTATCTAGATACAGTTATCACTGAGTGCTCAATCTGCCAATCAGCAGAGACCAACATTGGGCCCTTGATATGGCACCATTTACAAGGGTGATCAACCAGCTACCTAGTGGCAAGCTGATTACATTGGACCACTTTAATCATAAAAGAGGCAGCATTTTGCCCTTACTTAAGTAAACACATAATCTGGATACAGATTTGCTTTCTCTGAAAGTAATGCTTCTGCCAGAACTAACACCCATGGATTCACAGGTGCCTTATCTCCAGTAATGGTATTCCACATGACATTGCTTCTGATCAAGGAACTCTCTTCACAAAAAAAAGTGTGGCAATTGGCCCATACTCACAGAATTTACTAATATTACCATGTTTCCGACTATCCTGAAGCAGCTGTCTTGACAGAACTGTGGTATGGCCTTTTAAAGATTTAGTTTTAACACCAGCTAGGTGGCAATACCTTGCAGGGCTGAAGCAAGCTGCTCCAGAAGACTGTATGTGCTCTGAATCGGCATCCAACATAATGGTACTGTTTCTCTGATGATGAGGATTTGAGAGTCTAGTAATCAAAGAGTGAAAATGGAAGTGATACCACCCAACATTATCCCAAGTGACCCACTGGCAAAACTTTTACAGCCTGTTCCCACAAGTTTATACTTTGCTGGATTAGAGGTCTTAGTTGCAAAAGGAGAAATGCTTCCATAAAGTGACACCATGTTGAGCTCATTGAATTAAATTTAAACTGATATCTAGGCATTCTGGGCTCTGAGCGAATAGGCTAAGAAAGGAGCAATGGTGTTGAATGGGGTGATTAATCTAGACTACCAAGGGAAAACTGGACTAGTATTCTACAGTGGAGGTAGGAAGAATATGTCTGTACAACAGGAGCCCCCTTAGAGAATCTCTTAGTGCTTTGCTCTTGTGATTTAGGCCAATGGAAAACTACAACAGCCCAATCCAGAAAGGACAAAGAATAGCCTCGATTCTTCAGAAATGAAGATTTAGATTACCCTGCTAGGTAAAGAACTATGACCCACTGAGTTGCTTGCTTAAGCAAAGGGAGAACAGAATGGGGAGTAGAACAAGGTAGTTGTAAATACAACTAATGATCACTGACCAGTTACAGAAACAAGGACTGTAATTGTCATGAGTACATCCTCTTCGTTTTTTATAAGTTTGTATCTATAAGTACACATATTAAGTATCTTTGTTTTCTTTCTTCTCTTATCCTTTTACCATGTAACATAAGATATACAGATCATATATTAGTATTTCAGTATTGTTAAAT
Organism: Cacajao melanocephalus; assembly: GCA_963573385.1. NCBI lineage: Eukaryota > Metazoa > Chordata > Mammalia > Primates > Pitheciidae > Cacajao > Cacajao melanocephalus. Next base: position 40,081 of record CAUYLG010006587.1, on the reverse strand, counting down.
TTACATTATATTATTTAAATTATGGGATATCAGAAGAAGAGTAAATATCACTCAGGAATACTTCCTGTTCTGGGAAAGAGATTAGTGCCTTTTTGGTGGTATGCAGGATAGTTATGCCATTCTGAGAATTAAGACTTTGTTATGTCTGTATTTGGAGGTTACACACAGTTTAAGGAGACACAAATGGGTGTAAAGTTGACAAAGCGTAGACTTGTGATGGTTAATATTTTTTCTGAAACAAATTTTATTTGCCCTCTGTGAAAAGAAAATAAATCTTGAGGCCCCCAAAATCGCTAAGCTGAAAGAAGTCAAGCTGGGAACTGCTTAGGGCAAACCTGCCTTCTATTTCTATTCAGACATTCCTCTGCTCAGTGAGATAAAATCATATCTGATTGCCTCCTTTGGAAAGGCCAATCAGAAACACAAAAGAATGCACCATTTGTCTCTCACCTGCCTGTGACCTAGAAGCCCCTCTCTGCTTCAGTTGTCCCACCTTTTTGGGTGGAACCAATGTACATCAAACACATGTTGATTGATGTCTCATGTCTCTCTAAAACATATAAAACCAAGCTGTGCCCCAAGCACCTTGAGTCATCAGGACCTCAGAGGGTCTGAGGATGTGTCATGGGCATACATCCTCAACCTTAGCAAAACAAACTTTCTAAATTAACTGAAACCATCTCAGATATTCGAGGTTCACATTTGTTAACCACGTTTGGAAGGATTCTGAGTGGGCTTTGACAAATTTCCTATTGGTGCTTGGTACTAGCTTGAGCTATCTTTATCGTTCGAACCAATAGAACAATTTGCTATGGCCTGGAAGCATCCCTCCAGAGAATCTCTGATCTCCCCAAATATGGTGGAGAGCTAAAGTTTATTTTGCTGTACAACTCCTTTTCTTGGAGTTTTATTGGCTTCTAACACAAGGAAGGCAAGTTTTTTCTGCTTCCATAATAATGGAAGTGTCAGGGACAAGCTGCCTCAGAAAACCCTCCTTGCAAACTGAACTGCATTTCTGAACTCCTATCTAGGCACCACATCAAGGCTGCCAGAGGTGCTACAATTAAGCAAAGCCTGATTACAGCCATCCTGGCAGCTTGGGGGAGGACAGGGAAAACAAATAGTTTGCTATCCATACTTGTTAATTTCTGCTTGACACACACCTGTAAAATCCTCTTTAAAAAAAAAACTGCTGCCAAAAAAGTCACAGGATAATGTATTTTAAATCTGCCATGACTTGAAAAATTATCTCTGTGCCTATTACAAGCTGATAGATTACCTCAATCCTGAAAGTCCCTTATGACCCTCTCACCCCATTTTGTAAACCCCTCGTTTTGTAAGCTCCCGGCTGCTTCTCTGATTGTTATGGGGCAGCCCGGCAGGTTAATAAAACTTGCTTGCTTGACCTTGGGTCTATTCTCCTTTCTCTTGGCTAAATTTACATTATTGGTGCCAAAACCCTGGAGGGAAAGGCTCTGGCCAGTAGTCCTTAACAAACACTCTCTCTTTCTCTCTCCCTCCCTCCCTCTTCTATCACTTCTCTCCCAGCCACCCTCCCCTTCCCAAACCTGCAGAAGACCTGGAGGATCTCCCATATTCTCCCATTGCTGGCGACCTCATCCACCAGCAGAGCCTCCACAGAGGTGAGTAAGAGAGACTGTCATTGCTTACCGGAACCTTTGATGATCTCTGCCTTTCCAGAAGACCCAGGGCTGGGCCAAGGGCTTCCTCCGGCCTCCAGGTCTCTGGTTCCTCCATTTCAGGAATGCCTGACTCGGTGGCTACCTCCTCTATTCCGGACAAGGCCCATGGGACAGGGGATGCCCTCTCCCACCGTCCTTGTCAATCCGTAGTCTATTCTTCTTCCTACTCCTCTCTGCTACCATTTCAGTCCTTGACCCCCTCCCCAGTATCTACTCCCTGCTTCTCTTGTTAATCCAATAGTGTGGGATACCACTTCCTCTTCTCTAGCAGCATGATTCCATCAGAATCCAGCTAAAAGATCCCTTCACATTTTCTAATGTCTCTTAGTATCCCATTTCATTAATGCATCTAAAAGGCTTATGTCCCATCATAAACAGACTCCTCTCACAAGGCCACCTTAGGCCGACTTATTCTCCATACAATACCCCTATACTCCCTGTCACAAAAGCCAATGGTGCCTATCGGCTAGTCCAAGATCTCTAGACTATCGATCAGGCAGTCCTTCCCATCCATCTGGTAGTTCCCAACCCCTATACATTCCTTTCCTTCATCCCTCCAGATACAACCCATTACATTATAATAGACCTAAAAGATGCCTTTTTTACCATTCTTCATCCTTACTCCCAAAATCTCTTTGCTTTAACTTGGACTGACCCTGAAACCCTCCAGTCACAACAACTTACTTGGACAGTCCTCCCCCAAGGCTTTAGAGATAGCCCCCATTTATTTGGACAAGCTTTAGCTCAAGACCTCATCTCTGTAGACCTCTACCCTAGCCGGCTCCTCCAGTACATGGATGACCTCCTTCTCTGTTGCCCCTCCCTAGAGGACTCTCAAACTCACACCATTACCCTTCTAAACTTACTTGTTGGTAAAAGATATAGAGTTTCCCTGTCCAAAGCACAACTCTCCACTCCAACAGTGATGTACTTAGAAGTCCAGCTTTCCCCTGGAGCCTGAGCCATGACCCCCAGCATGGACAGTACTGATAGACATTCTGCCCCCACCCACCTCTAAAGGTAAAATCCTTTCTTTCCTAGGACTAGCAAGTTTCTTCAGAATATAGATTCTCAATTTTGCCCTCCTAGCCCACCCCCTCCAAGAATCAGCTAAAGGTCTCTCAGTCAGTCCCTAAATCCTTCACACAATACAATCCCTAACTTCCACAAACTTAAAGCTGCCCTCATAACTGCTCTTTCTCTCCTTGCTTGACATCTCTCAGCCCTTCATTCTCTACATAGCAGAAAACCATGGAATAGCCCTTGGCGTCTTTGGCCAACAAAAAGGAAGTCCTCCTTCCTTCACTCCCATGGCTTACCTATCTAAACAACTAGAAAATACTGCCCGAGGGTGGACGATCTGCTTCAGAGCCCTAGCAGCAGCCACCTTAGTCTTAGATAGCAAGAAACTAACATTCGGTCAAGACACCATAGTCTACATCCCACATAATCTACAAGATCTCCTCTCCTCCCAAGCACTGAGCCCACTTTCTTCTTCTCATATCCAACTACTCCATGCCCTCTTTCTTGAAAACCCTGAGTTCCGCCTCTCCAAAAGTGCTCTCCTTAATCCTGCATCTCTACTTCCAGTATCTTCTTCCTCTCCCACCCACTCCTGTACTGAAATCCTTGATCACCTACAGACTCATTTCCCCAATATCTCCCCTGAACCTCTCCCCAATCCTGATGACCAGTTATTTATAGACAGCTCCTCTTCCAAGTCCGTTAACTCCCATAAAAACACTGGCATGCAGTCATCTCTCTTGACCTAGTAATTGAAGCTAAACCCCTAACCTCAGGGACCTCCTCCAAAAAGGCAGAACTTATAGCTCTCACCAGGGCCCTAACCCTCTCCAAAGGCAAAGGAGTCAACATTTTTACTGACTCCAAATATGCCTATCACATTCTCCATTCTCACACTGCCATCTGGCAAGAGAGAGGATTTCTTAACTGCTGACGGAACCCCCATCACTAATGGCCCCCTTATTTACCAGCTCCTCCAAGGTGCACATCTCCCAGCTAAAGCAGGAGTTATACACTGTTGAGGACACTAAACAGGGTCAGATGAGATCTCAAGAGGAAACAGAAAGGCCGACAAGGCAGCAAAAGAAGTTTCCCTTTCTTCTGCCCCTGCCCTTTTCCTCCTCATTATCCCCACCATCTGGCCACAATATTTCCCCATTGAAAAAGCTTCACTGCTACAACAAGGGGCCTCCTTCCAAGGGAACTGGATAGTCAGAGGTCAAAACCTGATCCTCCTCCAAGCACAAACCAAAGAAACTCTAACATCTCTTCACCAGTCCTTCCATATCGGTGCATGCCCCCTGTACCTTCTCCTTTGCCCTTATTTCTCTTCCCCTCCACCTATTTACCTCACTGAAAGACATAACCTCAAACTGTCATATATGCTCTGTCACTTCCTCTTAAGGGGCCCTCCACTCTCCTCCTATTCCTACACATCAACTAAGAGTAACACTCCCAGGGGAAGACTGGCAAGTAGACTTTACCCACATGCCTCCTGTTGAGAAGACTAAGTTTCTTCTTACTCTTATAGACACCTTCTCCGGGTGAGTAGAAGCATTTCCCACCTCCACAGAAACAGCTGCAGTAGTCTCCCAAATTCTTCTCACAGAAATCTTTCCTAGATTTGGTCTGCTATGCTCCGTACAATCAGACAACGGCCCTAGCTTCATCTCGCAAATAACCTAATAAGTGTCTCAGTCCCTTGGCGTCCAGTGGTGCCTCCATATCCCATACTGACCTCAGTCATCAGGAAAAGTTGAAAGGGCAAATGAGATCCTTTAAACTCAGTTAAACAAACTCACTCTTGAAGTCCAGAAACCCTGGACCTCTCTTCTGCCCATAGTCCTACCCCGCATCAGAGCCAGCCCAAAAGCACCTACCTTCCTCAGCCCATTTGAGTTAATGTATGGATGTTCTTTCCTCTTACAAAACAGCCCACCTTCTAACTCTCAGCTAGGAGAATACCTCCCAACACTTTCCCTCATTTGCCACCTCCTCCATGAACAAGCAGACCAGGCCTTCCCAAAGCCCCGCAAAGGCCCCACCAACCGGACCTTCCTACCAGGAGAACATGTATTTCTAAAAACTCTTAACCCAGCAAGCTTTAAAGAAAAATAGGAAGGTCCCTTTCAAGTTCTTCTCACAACCTCCACTGCAGCTAAACTCTCAGGACATATCTCTTGGTACCATCTTTCCAGATTAAAAAGAGCTCCTGAAGCATCCACTGACCCACCAACTGCCATCCTCTGCCAATTCTCCAGTACTCTTCTCAGCCCAACAAAATTCCACCTCACACCTGTTCTCGAAGAAGACCCACTGCTGTCTCCCTCCTCTTAAAAGCCATAAGTACTTCCCAAATCCCTAAAGAAACTTAAATGCCCTGACCCTGCCTGTACTGGCGCTTTAACCTCTTCCTCTACTCTTTATGCGAAGACATCTCCTAGTTTTACCCCCGAGCTCCCACTCTTGCCTCTCTTTTAGAATGGATAAATGAACTACTTTTCCAAGGCACTCTGTGTGACTTCACTCCAGATGAAACACAACTGTTTACCTTTTTACTCACTCTTTGCCTATCCATCCCTCCTACTCTCTTGGCTGCCCTGCACCACCACACCCATGCTTCCTATTATCCCTAACTACATCTATAAAACCCTCAGCTTAACCCATTCTCTACTGAACCAATCCAGCCTGACCCTAGCAAAAGACTGCTGGCTATGCCTCTCCCTGACAGGAACTACATATGCTACCACTCCTCCCCCTGCAAAAACCTGGTTTTTTACCAATTTAATCTATCATCCCCAATATGAGAGTAAAAGGGCCTCTCCCAGCCCTCAAACATGCAGTCATTAGCCAGGTTTCCCATCTTTGAAACAATCAAAAATACCTTGACAGGATGCACAGTACAACTTCTGCGTTCCTATATTTCCAGTCTCATCCAATATACGGACAATAATAACAAGCCCACACACGGCCCCATAACCGTAAATACAGATTTAACTCTCCAAGCCCCAATTTGCTTTTAATGCATTCTGTCTTCAGGCCTACCTCTGGGGCACCTACTATCCCGTTAATGCAACTATACCTTACAGTTTCAGGACCCAACCGACTATCAGCACTTTCAAGTCTCCCAAGACGCTCCATTTAGGCAGCCTGTTTGCTTTTCAGGACCCCTAAAGTCATTAATAACTCTCTACTTAACAAACAATCTGGATTTTGCAATGGGAGGCATACCCATCGCATGACTATATACCCATGGACCCCTTGCAGTGCAACCCTCACCCCTGAAGAATGTCTCCTTATACCCACGTTTAACCACTCTTCTAGAAACAAAATGATTTTTACTCCAATGGGAATACAAAACACACAGAGCCACTCACCTTTCCCCACTAACCCCTTTTCAGTCACTTACTGGAGCTGCCCTAGCTAGCACCCTAGGCAATTGAGAAAATGAGAACGATAAACTCACACACCTTTTTCACATACACAACCAGTTATGTCTGCCCAGCCAAAGCATATTTTTCATGCGCGGGACCTCAGGTTACCTATGCCTCCCCACTAATTGGACTGGCACCTGCACCCTAGTCTTCCAAAGCTCCAAAACAGACATCACCCCAGGGAACCAAAGCCTACCAGTCCCCAACAAAGCTCAAGTCTGCCAGTGCCAAGTGTGCAGTGAACACCCCTACTAATATGGCTTGGAATTACTTTGGCCACAGGAACTGGAATAGCAGGGCTGTCCACCTCCCTGTCCTACTATTGCACCCTTTCCAAAGACCTCTCAGACAATCTGCAAGATATAGCAGAATCTGCTCTAACTCTTCAACCCCAAATAGACTCACTAGTAGCAGTTAGACTCCAAAATCGTCAAGGTTTGGACCTCTTCATCGCCGAGAAAGGAGGACTGTGTACCTTTTTAGGGAAAGAATGCCGTTTCTATACTAACCAGTCAGGAGTAGTAGGAGATGCCACTCGACGATTAAATGAAAAATCTTCTGAAGTCAGGCAGCACCTCTCAGACTCCTGGGCTAATATTTGGAGTTAGACATCATGGCTCCTCCCACTGGCTGGACTACTTGTTTCTAACCTTCTCCTTCTAGCATTTGGCACCTGCCTCTTACCACTCCTCACCCAGTTTTTACAGAACCGTATTTGAGCTTTCACCTATGGGACAATACAAGATATGATGTTGCTCCAAGAATACTCAAAGTTCCAAGAATGGCAATCCTTACAATCTAGTCTCTCCCTAATGTCGCCCCTATCCAGCAAGAAGCAGCCAGATGGCAATGGTGCCCCTCCTCTATGAGGCTGGAATGTTAGGGACAAACTGCCTCAGAAAACTCCCTTCATGCAAGCTGACTCCTTTCCCCCACTCTGATTGCTCTGCAGCTACATTTCTGAACTCCTATCTAGGCACCACATCAAGGCTTCCAAAGGTGCTACAATTAAGCAAAGCGGGATTACAGCCATCCAGGCAGCTTAGGGAAGGACAGGAAAAACAAATAGTTTGTTATCCATACTTGTAAACTTCTGCTTGACACACACCTGTAAATTCCTGGGGTTTTCTGTTTGTTTGTTTGTTTTTATTTTTTAAACCGCCACCACAAAAGTCACGGAATCATGTATTTTAAGTCTGTCACAAGTTGCTAAACTATCTCTGTGCCTGTTACAAGCTGATAGATTACCTTAGTCCTGAAACTCCCTTATGCCCCTCTCACCCTATACAAACCCCTGGTTTTGTAAGCTCGAGGATGTTTCTCTGATTATTATGAGGCAGCCTGGCAGGTTAACAAAACCTGCTTGCCTGACTTTGGGTCTATTCTCCTTTCTCTCAATTAACCTTACAGGAAGACAGGTAACTCCTTTATGGAGTTTGAGCTTGCTTCCAACAGTGAAGACAAATTTGAGATTTTTCCTTCTTCTAGAATGTTAAAGAACAGTCTTCAGCCTGATGTCCATCCCTAGGTAAATAATTGAATTGGGATTTGTCTTGGCTAAAGTTAGGGTTAACAACCAGCTGGTCTTAATTTCTCTTTACCATTAGAGTACTCAGTAATCACATAAGTTGTGCCATCGTTTGTTTTGCTTAACTGTTTTCTTGTCTGTTACTGTTGTTATTTTGGTCTTTTCCACACTGGGTTGATAAACTCTATTCGACTTGATCAAATCCAAAGGTAAGTCCCAAATTATAGGGAACAAGGCCTCTGAAGTGTCTAAATTTCCACCAAAAACAAACAAACACCAGGCCAAACTCAAAGAGCAATGGCTGTCACGCTAAGGGTCCATAGATAAGGGTTCTGCCTTCCTTTCCCAAGATGACAGCTTGGGCTTGGTTCCTAAATTAAGCCCTTTCTGGTTTGGTACTTGGTACTTCTGAAACAGCAGCAATTTATTCTAGCTGAAATATGGTAATGAGATTTTAAAAGATTTTTTTTAAAGGAGCTCAATAGTTAAAAGTCAGCTTAATTAAAAGCTAACATCCAAGATTTGTTTGTCTGTGAGTATGTGTGTGTTTGTATTTAAAAGGCTTTCATGTTTTGTTTTGTTTTTTCTTCTAGGACCTAATTTTTGTTTGTTTGTTTGTTTTTGAGCAAAAGTTTTTTTCTTCTCAGTTGACTAGTTTCTGTGTTTTTTTTTTTTTTTTCATTTACTTCTGTTCTCTCTCCTGTCTCTTACACCCTCTGCAGCATGAGGGACCTAAAATAGTTTACAGTAGCCTGGGGTTCCTTAAATAAAATGGAGAAGGTGCTAGACTCCCTTTGGAGGAGAAACCTGTTTTTCCTTATGAAACCACAAGAGTGTAGTTCATCTCAACTCTTAACCTGCTTGCTTTTGTATGGTGTTACCTGATTTATTTATGTAGTTATTGCAACAGAGGCTGCTTATGGGTTTTAAAGGAAGAGTATAGTTTAAGAACTTAGAACTGTCTTTGTTTAAAACAACTTTTTAAGTGCATTGTACAAGCATCATGTGGTCTATCCTTATAATAATTCTCCCTTTTTGGAGACCCAGGATTCAGTGTGGGTTCTGCCCAAAGCTCAGAGATCCAGTTAACATATAGGTAGTTGCTATTTAAATAAAATTGGTCCCCTCATACAATCCTATGAAATTTCCATAATTTTATGTTTGATTTTGCATCTATCTTTAATTTCCCTCTAGAACCACCAGACTCTTTCCCTCTGTACCTTGAGATGTAAATTTTGCTCTCTGATTTTTTATGTAAGAGTTGTTTCTTTTGAATATGAAGATTTAGGGCTATTTAGCTGACAGCTGCCAGGATAATGAAACAGATTATTGAGAGTGTGAAGTCCAATTGGAAAAAAAAAGAGAGAGAGAAAGAAAAAGGAGATATTGGGAATCTACAAGATGTACTTCTGTTGTTATGCCTAATACATTTATGTATTTACGTGTTGTGTGCACAATGTTTTGATACTAAAAATATATAAAAGAGCTCTAATAAATTGGCTTAACGAAAAATAAAAGTACTTGAATCAAATATTTTATGAGAAAAGAGAAAAGACTAGCCAAGAGCTTTTTCATGTTTATGAGACTTAAGTAAAATATTTAATAAATAAGCTAGGTTTATTACTTTACCAATAATTAAAGTAATATTGGAAATGTCTCAAGAATTGTCAGCGTACTTTTTTGTTTCCATTTATTAATCAAGCAATTATATGCTTGTTCCTGACAAATACTGTAAGCTGTCAAAATTTGGCATAGAGTTTACAAAACTATCATCCCAGCCCAAAACAGAATGATCCTCACTTATGTAACTTTTAATAAGTAAGGTATTTATATTGGTTTAATGAAAATAGGTGCATCTGGAATTATTTAGTAAAATTACCATAACTTCTAATCTTGTAGATTGAGGTGGTCTAGTCCACAGGCAGGAAGGAGGTTAGTTTTGGAAAAGGATGTTTATCATCTTTGTTTCAAAACTAAACTATATGTTCCTCCCGATTTAGTTTGGCCTATGCCCAGGAATGAATAAGGACAGCTAAGTGGTTAGAAGCAAGATACAGTCAGGTCAACTCTTTCACACTGTCTTGGTTATAATTTTGCAATGGCATGTTTCATAACATTAAATTATGATTATCACAGTTTTTATAAATAACCTAGGTAAACAATTAAAATAAAATATTAGGTAAATGTAATAGAATATATACTTGTACCCAAACTTGTCATAATTTAGAATCCAAAGTTATATTTAATTAAATAATAGATATATCATTATTTGGGTATTTTTCAATAAAAATATATTATAGGATAACATTCTTGCTAAAAAAAGTGTCTTTTTTGAAACAAAAAATGAACAATTTTTGTCTAATTCAAAGCTTTTTTTAAAGGTTATATATAAAAAAAAGTAAAAGGAAACAGGAAATAAGAGCGATATAAAGAAAATCATAAAGTTAAAAAGGTCTTGTGGGGGATAATAAAGGTTAAAGAGAAATAATTTTGTATGAGAAAGAATCTTCTATGGCAAATTTAGTCCTAGAATAAAATGACTGGTTGTTTAAGAAAAAGGGATGTTCAGGACAAACCAGAAAATCCAAACATGTCATGAATGACCTATGGAAGTCACAGTAAGACGATTTATAAGAAGAAAAAAACAAAAAGACATTTATATGATCAAATTGTTAACAGTTAAAAGGAAATTATAATGGTCTTTCTAGAGATTGGGCTTGATTTTTAAAAAATACACTAAATAATTGGTTAGAATAAAAAAAATCTTAAGGTATTAGTTTTCTCTTAATAAATTATAAGAGATTTTAATTTTTTTAACGCAAAGCTCAACTTTTATTGTATCTTGCCATTTTCAGTTTTCTCTCTCCTTTTAAAGGAATTGAAATAGTAATGCTCTCTTTCAACTCATTTCCAGCACATATAAGTTTTTTTTCCTCAAATTTTGTTTGTTGTGACCTGATGGTAGCAATGTTTTCTTAAAGTCTATAGGAAATAACTTTTTCCAATGTAATATTCTGTGCAATGCAGAAGGCCTTTTCTTTTGCATCTTGATAACTGGCCTAACAGATTTTACAGTTTATCAAAACAATTCCTATATCATTATTATTATGTTTTGGTTTGCTTAAAAAAAGATTATTTTTTAAATTAAGGTTATTACGTTTGTGTATCTTTCTGTATGTGCTTTTAAAGCACTTGTGACATAGAATTATAGGACTTTGACTTCTGTCTCTACAAAGGACACCAAGTTCTGCTAAATCTTAAACACTGACATCAATTAAACCATCATCTTCAGGCCCAGTAGAAGATACCTGTGATGGTTAATACTGAGTGTCAACTTGATGGGATTGAAGGATGCAAAGTATTGATTTTGGGTGTGTCTGTGAAGGTGTTGCCAAAGGATATTAACAATTAAGTTAGGGCCTAGGAAAGGCACACCCACTCTTAATTTTGGCAGGCACAATCTAATCAGCTGCCAGCATGGCTAGAATAAATGCAGGCAGAAGGATGTGAAAAGACTATACTGGCCTAGCCTCCCAGCCTCTTCTTGTCCTCAAACATCAGACTTCAAGTTCTTCAGCTTTGAGACTTGACTGGTTTCCTTTCCCCTCAGCTTGCAGATGGCCTATTGTGAGACCTTGTGATCATGTGAGTTTAATACTCCTTAATAAACTCCCCTGTAAGTATATGGTTCTGTTGCTCTAGAGAACCCTGACTAATAGAATGTCAATCAAAATAAACTGCACTGTTGAGACACAGAGCCAGAAATTAAAGCTATTCAACCCCTCAAGACCCAGGGACTATTGCAGAATAGGTGAGTGAGTGAGATTGTAAGGGCCAATTCTGAGAGATAAAAAAGTTTAGTTTCTCTATAAATAAAACATTAATGTCAAAGGCACACTGATGCTAGACCAGTATATGGGCCCCTATGTCAGACTAACAAGGTTTCCCTGAAACATTAACTGACTCCTTAAAAGAGGTTATAAAGGTTATAAAAGGCTTATGAAAGTTTTATATTATGGTCAAAATAAAAATTTTATAGATCATTTATAAAATTTTGGAAAATAAATTTAAATGGCTTTATGCAGTTTTCATTACAGCTTATTGTTTGGAAAATTAAGTCCTCTCTCAAAGAATGAAGGTTTTTGCCTTTTTATAAAATCCTTGAGTTACTACTTTGATTAAATACATGACAATTTAAAATGACCTGTGATCCTATTTTGTGATATCAGGTGTTTTAACCTTTGATACTTATGATATCAGGTGTTTCAACCTTTGATATCAAAACCTTTGATATTTGGCAAACTTTCCAAAATCAAATTACAAATTATGTCTTTTTCTGACATAATTAAACCTTTAAGATATTAAGTTCCCTAAAGCCCAAAAACTACATATTTGGTTTATTTGGTATCAAAATTTAAGAAGCATTGTCAAATATAAAATGATGCTTGGTGTTCTTTGCACTGTATTTGTATAAATATGTTATTGGTATGTGTTCCAAGATTATGGGAAACCCCTATAATTGTGATATGGCTTAGTGTACGCTACCAGTAACAATTATAATTGTTATGTTAAATCATTCTGTGCTGCAGAAGTAACAAATTTTATTTTCCATTGTGTTTTTGACTCTAGATGTCTTGAAACTTTTTGCCATCTAAGGGACAATTGTTGTCTTGTTTTGATCCTCTCTAGCAGGTGGTTTTACAATCAGCTATAAAACTCTAACAGGTGCTCTTGAATGCATGTTTCTGATAACTTTGGAGATTGTGACATCAGAGTGGAGGAAACCCTTTTAGGACTCATGGAGGGTGAAAATGTTCATGAACACTGAGAAGAACAGGAATTAACTGCATAGACTGAACCCATAAAAGACTGAAGTAATCTTTTTAACTTTTTATTTAAAGTGTTGCTGATCCTTTGTTTTTTTTTTCAGAGTCAAGGAAACTTTTCTTTTGAGCTATTGACAGCTGTTAATGATTAAGTATACTCCAGGCCAGGTGCGATGGCTCATGCCTGTAATCCCAGCACTTTTGGAGGCCAAGATGGGTGGATCAGGAGATCAGGAGGTCAAGACTATCCTGGTTAACATGGCAAAACCCCATCTCTGCTAAAAATACAAAGAACTAGCTGGGCATGGTGGCATGCACCTGTACCTCCAGCTACTCAGGAGGCTGAGGCAGGAGAATTGCTTGAACCCAGGAGGCTGAGGTTGCAGTGAGCCAAGATCGTGCCACTGCACTCCAGCCTGGGCAATTGAGTGAGATTCTATTACCCCTCACCCCCAGAAAAGAAAACAATTAAGTATACTCCTATGAACATAATTTGGAGCATATTTGTTTTTCTTTACCAACTTCTCCAGAATTTGGAAACTATCTGTGAATATTCTTAGTTTATGACAATACAGCTATTTGCATTAATGTAATAATCTATTTTCATTTGTAAGAGAACACAATTGAAGAAACTGGTTATTGTAACCAAGGCTTTGACTGGAAGGGTGTGCTTTTCTTTAAGGAATTCAACTTGACTGATAAAGCCAATAAAAGCCCTTCGAAAAATCTGACCTCATACTTTGAATACACAGTCCCTGTACAGGGTTCCTGACCTGTAGTAGGTAAAGAATGCCACTTTCTGACAGGTTCAGGATCACCAAGTTATCTTGAAACCTCAAGAGGAGAAGAAATCACCCAACTCACAGGTATTTGATGGTAAAAATCTATGGCTGGTCTTGGTGTGAAAAAAAGTTTTATCTGAGATTCCTTCTGTGGAACAAAGTTCTTTCAAAGCCAATTTAAAAAGCCTATGTGAGAAATAATTATTCTTGCTGCACTGTATACAAATAATCTGGCCAAGTATAATAAAGTCAATCAGTCTTACCAAGATTAGTCATTAGTAAAAGCGGGAAACTGAAGACAGAAAATTTTTTTCAAAAACTATAGTACATCTGTTGTTTGATTCCAGTCTTGCCTAATATTTTTCTATTTTTCTTATTTTTAACATTTTGGACTGAATTCTAATTTTCCCTGGCTACAAGTCTCCAAAAAATGTTTTCCATTTTTTTCTTTTCTTTTTTCATTTTTTTAATTTGAAATCATCAAAAACTAACCTGTGCATTCCTAAAGCCCTGCAAACTGAATCTAGACAACTTAAACTTCAGATGAAAATAACAGCAACCTATTTACATACATAAATCACTTTCATAATTGCCTACTGATGTATGGACTTCAGAATAATGTGGCCTATGTTGATTTTCCTGGATTTTTTTGGTTTGTTGTTGTTTTTCTCCCTTTCTCTCCCTATTTTCTCTTCACAGAACATGAGACTTCTCAACCTGCTAAAAATGAGCTTTCCTAATAACTCAGGACCTACCTGTTAGGAATAAACCATCCTAGATATGAGAGCTCAGAAAAAATCTGAGACAAGAGACTCATTTTCTTCTAAAAAGCTTTCCCCAAAATATTTTCAAAAAATAAAAGAAGGGAACTGTGAAAGGAAAATAAGTCTTGAGGCCCCAAAAATCACTAAACTAAAGGGAAAAGTTAAGGTGAGAACTGCTTGGGCAAATGTGCCTCCCGTTCTATTCAAAGTCATCCCTCCACTCACTGAGATAAATACATATCTAATTGCCTCCTTTGAAAAGGCTAATCAGAAACCCAAAAAAAAATGCAACCATTTGTCTCTCACTAACCTGTGACCTGGAAGCCCCCTCCCTGCTTGAGTTGTCCCATCTTTCCAGGCAGAACCAGTGTACATCTTACATATATTATTGATACGTCATTTCTCCCTAAAATGTATAAAACCAAGCTGTGCCACAGCCACCTTGAGCACATGTCATCAGGACCTTCGGAGGCTAGGTCATGGGTGCACATCCTAACCTTGGCAAAATAAACTTTCTGAATTACCTGGCATCTAAATTACCTAATATCTCATTCAGGGTTCACACCCCAAAACCAAGACCACACAGTTAATGCTAAGCTAACAAGAAGACCCTTTTCCAAAGAGGAGTGGAAACGACTCCTTGGTTTCTAAAATAACCATAATTAAAGAAGCATAGCAAAAGGAGTTTATAGCCTCATGAGATTTTATTTTTCACTTTGATTTTCAGCATTTGTTAGCATTGGTTATTGAGAGTAAAGAGAATAACTTATTCACCAAGTTGGGGATATTCCTGGTTAAACCCCTGATCTTGCCCATGATAGCTCCTGAAAAATAGTTTGTTGAAAAACAAGTGGCAAGAATGAAAATGTTATACCTCCATTGGTTTTACTTCTTTCATGATTTTCACATTAGAAGTACCTAGAATATCAGTTGTGTTCAACTGAAAATAGCAATGGAGGCTGAAGAGAAGATGATGTTACTTTCTATGGCATCAGCTGAGGTAACGTGAGTATTGGATCTTAAATGAAAAGACACACGATGTTTAGCAGAGCCTAGCTGAGCCATAGCAGTGTGAGCAGGAAATAAATGTGTCTCCTTGTAAATCTCAGATGTTTTGCAGTTGTCTGTTCTTTCAGTAAATGCCGACTAAAACAGAAGGGGGTCCTAGAAAATAAGACTATATCTCTCCAAACATACCCAATTTCCAAATTAAAACTAGCTCAGAATCACTTGCAGACTTCCAATAATCCATAGAGATCCATACAGATGCTTCTTGAATTGTGCCTAAGCTTGGCTAGGTAGGTCATTGGTCCTTGTGCCTTGCAGTGCATGGTAATTTAATTAAATTGTTCTCAGGCCAGTCTACTTTACACCAAGTAGCTAGTCTCATCACATGCTTTTGTTCCTTGTAATTTCAGAAGGCACAATAAGGACAAAAAGACAAGATTTAGAAGCATGCTAATTACATCTTAATACTTTCTAAAAGGATTCATTGTAATGTAGTTATTAGAAGACTACAGCATTACCTGGCAATGATGACATCCTCCATTTCGTTGTCAATCTAATAAGCAACTCTAACATTTACTAAAACAACAATTAATTTATTGTGCTTATAAGTTTTGAGAATTAGTAATGTATTCAAGATAGAATACAGATGAGGGGTCCCTATGATGCCTGAAGCCACTGCTAGAGTGGCTCAAATGGCTGGAAATCTGACTTGAAAAGTGCTTGATGGGGACAATATATCTGAGACTTAATTCTTATGGCTACTAGAGCTGAAAAATATCAAGATTCACTTTTATTGTTTACATGGTCATCCCTGGCTTAAGAGGGTTGAAACAACTGAGAGATAGCCAGGGTTGCTCTCTTTCCATGTGGACTTTCTGTGTGGTTCACTTGAGTTTCCTCAGAGTAAGATACTCTGGTAGCCAGATTTCATATATGAAAATTGACTTCCTCCAGGGTAAATGTATCAATAATCCTAGAAAGAAGCTACTACACATATTATGACATTGTCCCAGAAGGCACAGTATCATTTCTCTATTCTATTTGTCAAAAATGAGTCACAGGCCAGCAGGCTACTCAGAGGTGTGTTTCATTGCAGGGCTGTCTTTAGAGATTAGCTATCATACTCTTTTAGGCTAAGCATTAAGCTAGATGACCTTCCAGTATATTTCCAAGTATCACATTTTGTGATCCTACAGGTTTCCCAGTACTATTGTACAGGTTGAGTACAGGGATTTAACAGGGCATCATTATTATCATACCTAGAGTGAGTTTACTATATAATTACTCTATAATAGATTACACCAATTTTGTAAATCTGTAAAGTGCCTTGTTACTCAAAAAATGAGTACATCATTGCAACTTTCAAAGAGATGGATGTAAGTTTTCCTAAGGACTGTCTCTTTTCACTTTGCACAAGGTTACTGTATGTATAAATGGTGGCCTTGGCTTTTTACAGGCTCTCTGAGACAAATCATCTAGCTTTTCTAACAGACCAAAGAAAACAGAGAAAATCGAAGTGAATATTCGTCCCTGTTGTATAGTAATCATTAGTCTGCTTTATGGAGAGAAATAAAAGAAGAAATACAAAGTAGTGTTGCTAGATAAAATACAGGGGACAAAGTTACATTTGAATTTGATATAAGCAATTAAATTTTTGTTAGTATTTCTCAAATGTTGCATGGTGCTTACTAAAATTGTTGTATACCTGATATTCAAGTTTAACTGGGCATTCTGCATTTTTGTTTGCTAAATCAGGTAACCTTAGTCCAAGAGATATAAGGAATGTGGGTATTAGGGAAACTAAAATTATTGTCTTTTGCAAAGAATCTCAAACAATGCAATACAAGATTTGAAACTATCTCCTTTCATAGGTAATATTAATTCCTTTTATCTGAGCTTTGAGAAAATAACTTGAGTCTTGAAAACAATCAGTTCTAAAAACACAGTGTATTAACCATGTTTCTGTAATAGCTTCTCTAAACATGGCAGAAGGGCATGTTTGGCATCTGCCCTACATGCCAGCTATGCCTGGTTCTGGACAACATAGGAAATATGCCTGAGTCACCCTTACATTGGCCTCCTGACTCCCTTGGTACCCTGCTCACTTTCCCTCAGAAGGAATTCTGCCCCTGGTGACAGGCCATTCAAATGTAAACCAACCAACCCCAATCATCTCCTTTATATGCCTCTTGTTCTCCTGCTCCATGTCATTACACATCTGCTTTACTCACCCCATGGCTACATACATACTATATACATAGTATATCTTCAGAAAGTGGGGGAAATGTTCCACTTCACTGCAGATAAAGAGGCTCAGCCTTTGTTTTCTAAGTTTTGCCTTAGAGGATTTCTCTGCTTTAGTATTTCAGAATAACACAGGCTCTGCTAGGCACTAGAAAGACATCACCCATCCAGGTTATTTGGGCATCTAAACCCACAGAAGGGCATAAGCAGCAGATATGAATGTAGTTGAAGAGGTGAAGTGATGGAATGGGGGACTCTTTTTCATGAGAGCGTTTTAAAAACCTTGTCAACAGATAAAAAATACTTTCAAGATGTTTTTACTGATATGCAACATTCTCAAGCTGCAGCCCTTTTGCCATCCTGGCTCTAATCTTTCCTTCCTTTCTGAATCATAGGCCACAGCTAACAGACATGGAAATGCCAGTGAAAGTTTCTGGTAAACTTTTCTTTCAATTTCTACAGAAGAGGGCAAGGAGCAAATTTATACTCACATTCCAATGAAACGTCGAGGAATGTATTGTATTGTATTGTATTGTATTGTATTGTATTGTATTGTATTGTATTGTATTGTATTATTTATTGTATTTGTTGTTTAACTGAGATGGGGCGACACTATGTTGTCCAGGCTGGTCTTAAACTCCTGAGCTCAAGCAGTCTTCCTGCCTCAGCCTCCTGAGTAGCTGGAATTTCAGAAATGGGCTACTGTGTCTGGCTTGAAATCCTCAATTTTAAGTAAGCTTAAGCTCACTCCCATTTATTCTCTGTATTTAATCAGTTGCAAAGTTTTTAAAAAATAACTCTTGGTCTGAACCCAAATTTCTGTTGTGTTACATCATGGTTCATTCTCTTGTTACTTTCCACCTAGTACTGTAATAACTTCCAAACTTCCAAAGTCTTTCTATATCAGTTACTCTCCATTCCAATCTATCCTGCAAAATTTAGTTATTCACTTCCCAATCAACCACATGCAGCAGTTTCTTGAATCTTCAAATTACATTTAAGCTGCTCAAATAAGTTTTCAAGGCCTTTTAGTATCTGTTTCTCTGCCATAATTACTCATTTATCTTCGATAATTCCTAACATATATATAACCCACGCTTTTGCCAGAAATGTTTTCTCTAAACTATTTCTTATCATCTTCATTTCTCCACTATTCTTTTTATCTGCAATAGCCAAATGCCATTTTTTAAATCTGTAGTTACAAATCTTACCCTGAATTATTCAAGGTCACCTGTTAGATATATCTTATTCCAACCCTTGTTAGGAAATACTTTCCTCTTTCAAAACGTGGCATACATTTTATAGACATCTTATTAAATCTGACCATACTGTATCATATTACACTTATATATTCACTCAGTGAATAAAATAAATACTTATTCAATATCTATCGTATGCTAAACCTGTTCCAAGTTACTAAGTTATCAATAGCAGAGAAGGTGCACAGATTCTTGCATTTGTGAATCTTCAGACTATTGCTGATAATGGGAATTAAATAAATAATTGTTACATAAACTTATGTGGTGATATATATTATATAGACTAAGTAAATAACAGTGCATTTAAAAATTATAGTTACAGGGGACACTAATCTACCTTTCCACGAATTGAAGAAAAAATATGGTTTTATAGGACAATGAAAGGCTCTCATTGTATAAACCATATGTAATTAGAAGTGAGAAATAAGTCTGTAAACATTCAGGGCTGGTATTATGAGGTGGAATTGGGCAATTACTCACATGCTTAGAGTTTAGAACATGGGAATAACAAGGTCAGATTAATGTTTCAAAAGAACATTTATTCTGGCAGTGATACAGAGAATGTTTCTTCTAAATTGTAATGTTGTAATATCAAATACAAAACAAGTCAGTATTTAAGAAAAACTTCATTTGAAAGGATTGTTTCAAGGAGGCAGAGGATAGAGTGACTACTGCAGTACAGGAAGGTGGGCCATTGCAAGAGGGAGAACATTTTGATCACAAGATTAGCAAATGCCTTAAGAGTTTGGTAGAAAGAATTTCCTTTCATACAGAGGAGTCGACTAGACTGGAAAGAAACATACGTGGAGAAATAGAATGAAAGGGTGTCCTCATAGAAGAGTAAATCACAGAATGTTTTACCTTAAGGCCAGCCTATTCTCAGGATGGGGTGTTATGGAGGGGTTGCTTTCTGGTTCATGCCCAGGGTGGGTCAAAGTCCTGGGGAAAGGAGAAAAATTTAACCACAATTTAGTTGACAACATTTTTTTCCATTGGTCCATGGGGTTAAGCAATTCAGCTAATTATTCACTAGGCCAAGGATGGGAATGTGGAGAATCTGTTTCTCCCCTCGTCATAGATAAAAGGAGCCATACATGAGCCATATCTATGGCATATGGGGAGGGGTATATCTTTGCAATGATACAACTTCTGGAGCACAAAATGGTGAAGAGATTTATTTAACTTTCATTCTTTTCCAGGACCACAGGGCTTGGATAAAATTTACATTATCATTAATGCTACAAAATTGTGAATACATTGAGATGAGAAATCAAATGTTAATAATCTGTTCTCCTGGAACTTCAAGGTGCCCTCCATAGACTACTGAAAAATACAGGGTAGCAATGAGGAGAGATGTGATGGTGAGTTCCTTATCTGCTTGTCATGAATTAAGCAATGCAGGGTAATTATTTTAGCTACTATTTTTAATATAAAAGATAACAATACTTTTTTCATTAAATGAAACAGGGAAAATACTAAAATATTAGCATGTTTTGTAAACTTCAAGCCATCACACTTTATTTGAATATGCGCAAAATGAACACTTGCTAAATAAATGAGTGAGCATAGAGGTGCGAAGGGACAAGAAGAGCTCCGTGTTCTCACTTTGCTTGGTTAGGACACATGCTGCTTCCTCTGCCCCAAGCTTGTCTCTGTATCTTGCTCAAATAGGAAAGAACAAGTCAAGCTTAAATTGCCAGAGATAATAACTCTGAATTATCTTCTATCCAGTACTTATTAAAAGCTTGGTTGTGATAAGCAATATTTATGGAAAGTGGTTTGAAGGGAGTAAATTTAATCTGTTCCTCTGAATGTTAAGATGTTATCCTGGGTTAAAGCTAGGCTGTCAAAGAGCTATAGAAATAGATTGAACTGTTTTGTCTCCTCATAGAGTAGCTTTCATTGAGCCTAGACTTCAGGGAACAGTACAGTGAAAGGGTTTACAGCTCTGATTCTAGACTAAGAGAACACTTGAAGTTGAATCCTGGTTCTGTAACTTAATCACTGTGACCTTAGGCAATTTATTTAAATTCCTTAAGCACTATCTGTAAATGCAGTTCATATAACTTCCTCATAGCCTTTCTGAAAGATTATGTAAAATTATATATTCAAAAATGTTATCCCATTTCTGGAGATAATAACCTTCCTTCAGGGTTTCTTTCCAGCTAAAAATAATGTTCTGAACTTTACAGACTTAGAAATTCAACAAGCTTGTAAGTGATCCTTTCTCTTTGACCACAGATAACCAAGAAGGAAGTAGACATTCTCTCAATTAAGGCTATCAGATTAGAAATGAGAAATCTGTATCTAGATGGTCAAGATCCTTTTGGGTTGGTCTCTTAAACATGCAAGTCAGTCAGGGCCACAGATGAGCAAAATTTTGTTTGCAATGTGAACTAAGGAGAAGAGGGAGACAGAGAGAGAGAGAGAGAGAAAGGACTGGATTTAAGAAAAAGAGGTTTCTGACAACTTTTCACTTGGGTTTGCAGTTCTTTCCTAAAGCTGAACATTTTGGATCCAAGAACAGCATCAAGGGGGAATTGTATGTCTAGTTTTAGAATATATTTCTATTACATAAACTTTAATTATTCATCCTTTTTATTTTTAGAAGAAAAAATAATTGTGTCACAATAAGATTAAATATAAAAAAGAAGCCAGTTACCCTGGCCCCCACCTCTAGTTCCAGTTGCTTGGAAGGCTGATGCAAGAAGATTGCTTGAACCCAGATATTCCAGGCTGTAATGTGCTATGATTGTGCCTGCAAATACCCACTACATTCCAGCCTGGGCATATAGCAAAACTTCCCCGTCAAAAAATAAATGTATAAAATTATATACTGTAAAGAATCTCTCCCATCCTTGTTTTCTGTCTATCTGACTAGTTCTCATTTTTCACCCCCATTAGATAACCACTATTATTAGGGCTTGTATAACCTTCCTAATATTTTTTAAATGCTTAGTTCCACATAGTTTTTATACAAATAATGCCTGTTTTGTACAGTGCTCTTTACCTATAGCAAGTGTTTCTATAACAACACATATAAAACTTTCTCTCTTTTTTTCTTTTTTTGAGACATGATCTCTGACTTTTTTACCCAGGCTAGAATGTGGTGGTGCAATCACTGCTCACTCCAACCTCAACTCCCAGGCTCAAGCTGTCCTCTCATGTAGCTGACACCACAGGCATCTACCACCATTTCTGGCCAATTTTTTTTTTTTTAATTTGCAGTAGAGATGAGGTCTCACTCTGTTGCACAGGCTAGTCTTGAACTCCTGAGATCCAACAATCCTCCTGTCTCAGCCTCCCAAAGTGCTGGGATTGCAGGCATGAACCACTGTAGCCAGCCATGTTTCCTCATTTTTGAAAGCATCTCTACTGTGATGTATCTACTGGACTTTACTGACTATATTTTCTCCTATCTTTTATTAACATAAGCAATGCTGATATGAATAATCTTGTAAATTTATTATTCTTAATGTTTACAAGTGTATCTGTAAGATAATTTCCCATAACTAGAATTGCTGGATCAAAATGTTTATTAGTTTTAATTTTTCTAGATATTGATCAATTGTCTTTTGTAGGAGATGTAATAAAGTATTATTGTTTAATTTTTAGCAACTTGTTAGAAAAAATGGTACCTAGCATAGTTTTAACTGACATTTATTTTTCTATGAGTGAGGTTGAACATGTGTTCTTGTATTTAAAAGCCATTTGTCTTTCTTTATCTCTACATGTTTTTTGCATTCTTTTCAGTGTTTTCTTTACTTGTCTTTTCCTAATTGATTTTTTGGAGCTATGTTATATACTAGAAGTATTACCCCTTATTCCATATTAAATGTTACATATATTTAGTCTCATTTATCCCATATCATTTTACTTTTAAATGGAATTTTTACAATGCAAAATGTTTTTATTTAATTTCATTTTTGTGTCTGTCAGATTTTTTTTTTTAACTTTTATTTTAAATTCAGTTATACATGTGCAGGATGTACAGGTTTGTAACACAGCTAAACGTGTCATGGAGTTTTGTTGTACAGATTATTTCATCACCTAGGTGTTAAGCCTAGTATCCGTTAGTTATTTTTCCTGATCCTCTTCCTCCTCTTAACTTCTGCCTTCCAATAGGCCTCAGTGTGTGTTGTTTCCCTCTGTGTGTCCATTAACTCCCACTTATAAATGAGAACACGTGGTATTTGGCTTTCTGTTCCTGCATTAGTTTGCTAAGAATAATTGCCTCCAGCTTCATCTATGTCACTGCAAAGGACATGGTCTCATTCTTTTTTATGGTTGTATAATATTCCATGGTGTATATGTACCACATTTTCTTTATCCAATCTATCATTGATGGGCACTTGGGTTGATTTCATGTCTTTGCTGTTGCTGCAATGAACATACAAGTGCATGTGTCTTTATAATAAAACAATATATATTCTTTTGGGTATATACCAAGTAATTGGATTGCAGAGTTGAATGGTATCTGTGTCTTTAGGTCTTTGAGCACTGCCATACTGTCTAAAAATCCCAATATCACTGATCACTAGAGAAATGCAAATGAAAACCACAATGCAATACCATCCCACACTAGTCAGAATGGCTATTATTAAAAAGTCAAAAAATAACAGGTGCTAGGAAAGTTGTAGAGAAAAGGGAATGTTTATACACTGTTGGTGGGGGTGCACATTAGTTCAACCATTGCGGAATATTTTGATCTTATATAGTCAGTCTTAACTAAGGTTCTTATGTGCTGTCTGATTTTCAGCTCTGGATAGAAAAGCCTTCCCCACTCCAAGTTTACTGAAACAAAGCAAAGAAATAAAGAAAAGAACTTGATTGTGGCCAAGCAGGAATATAATTTCACTCAACAGGATCTGGCTGAATATAGTTTAATGAAGGAACTATTTAAGAAAATACAGACAAGGTAAAGTGGTGATAAATGCTGAGAAACTCAGGAATTGGCTTTGGTAGGAAGCCATCACCACTCCTGGCCTGAAGGCATAAGAAGACAAGGTGTGCCTGCAACCCTGTTGGGCCTGAAGTAGGAGCCTCCTTGAAAGAGATTAAGTGTAGCTATTCTTGTTTATTTTTCTGTACGAACTTGGAACCAGCATTAATTAAAATATAAAACAAATCTTATATTTGTATTGCTTTGTTTTATTAATTAATTTAGAAAGACTTATCTGTATGAGTTTACGTCTTCCTATACACAATCATCATACCTCTCAATTGCTCAAGGCTTAGTTTTCATCCTTCTGTAGATTTCATAATTTTTTTTTCAGAGAAGTCTTATATGATTCTAGCTATATGGGAAAGGGTGTTTTATCTTTGTCGTTGTTGTTGTTGCCGTATTGCTTTTACAAATTGTTGGTTTTGTCCAGCATTTGTTCTGAAAGGTTATTTTGTGATTGGCTGAAAGCTCTTGCACTAGCAGTTGCATTTCAATGTGAGCATCACACCTGCAGGAGCTCAGGTGATATTGCTCACTAGTGAGTTCTTTTCTGCCCTTCTTCTCTTCATTTATTTGCTATCAGATTTGGCCAATCTCAACCAGTGCAAGCAAAATGACACCAGAATGTCTTAATTATTTCCTTGATATTTACATTTTAATTACAAAATACATATGTTGGCATTGGACAAAAATTTAAAAAGAACACGGAAGCCACAAATATTACTGTAATATGTGAAATAAAAAGATCACTTCCACTTCTTAATTGCTTAATGATTATTTTTTCCTTTCATGGTCCATGTATTTTTTTTCAAACAGCAGAACAAAACTGAGGCTGTCAGTACAAAAATAAAAATAAACCACTTACCAATTACCAATTGTATAAAAACAAACTCTTTAGAGGCAAAATTATATATCTTAATTTTTAAAATAATGGTTATCTTTATAAAGCAGTAGAATAATTTTCTGCTGAATACTTTCTGTCATCTGATCAACCCCAGAATAGTCTTGGGTGGGGGGCGGGGGGGCTGGGGGTGTGGCCAGACTATGCTGGCAGAACAGTATCCTGCTGCTCTCTAGTGGCACATTTCAGTATCTGCAGGTAGATTGACTAGGCAATGTTATTTCATTTTTTGATTTCTGGCTTGGAGCAAAGGAAAAATAAAAAATGATCAAAAAGTTTAGAGATAGTCAAAGCTATTAATTTGCTGGTGTTTTATTAAGTTTGGTGAGAGTGAATGAGTCTAAGTATCTTTTTTTCTTCAATTTGAATACTTGTTTCAATTAAATTATGTAAGACTATTTAAAAATTAATTCAATAAACATTTTATCAGCAGTAGCTAAGTGCTGGACATTATGCTAGCCACTAAAAACACAGTTCAGTAAAAAGTGAAACTTTGCCTTCAAGGAGGTCACATAATAATAACACTACCACAACGTGTCACACTAAGTATAACAGCACAGTACAAAGAAAGCACAAAGAGGAAAAATAAATGTCTTCACATTCCCTATTCTTGATGGGTAGGCAGATCACAAGGTCAAGAGTTCAAGACCAGCCTGGCCAACATGGTGAAACCCCATCTCTACTAAAGAAATACAAAAATTAGCTGGGCATGGTGATGTGCCCCTGTAATCCCAGCTACTTAGGAGGCAATTCTCCTGCCTCAGCCTCCCAAATAGCTGGAATTGCAGGCATCTGCCACCACAACCAGCTAATTTTTTTAAATATTTTAGTAGAGACAGGGTTTCGCCATGTTGGCCATGCTGGTTTCTAACTCCTGACCTAAGGTGATGGTGGGCATCAAATTGCAATAGTATTTGAATTCCTTTGATTATTTAGAAAGATTGAGATCACCATTTTTTGAATCAGTATATACAATGTACTGAAATTAGATCCAATGCAACTAAATGTATGATGAAAATATTTTATACTGACATAATTGTGTATAAAGGATTACATTTTTTTAAATTAGCAGGTATATAATGAAAACAATTAAAGATGTGGAAAAGCTATGAAGACCACAGTTAAAGTGGAGTTGTTAGGGTTTTAAAAGGTTTTCTTTTTGAGATTAGTTATTTGAGGTTAATTACATGAGAAAGTAAAAAGAACGGAGAGAGTTGCATGGCTAGTGCTCATACATTATCAGTGGGTGTTTGTTGACTGACTAATTTTTACAATAGTGTTTATTATGGGACAAGTGAAATTTCTTTTGTTGTTGTTTTAATTGATATAGTTGTGCATATTTTGAAAGTTTCTATCTATAAATCAAACAGTAGCAACACTGTCAATCACATTTACATTCAGGCAATACTTCAAAAAATTTTTGCTTAAAAAACTTTGAGTATCAACTCTAGAAAAGGTATAAAAAGATGGCTGATATTACATACAGATAAGTTTGCATCAAGATAAAAACAGACTTGAAAAATCAAACCAAACAAGAGAGAATTTTTCAGTTTTTGTTAAACTATATATAGAGAACTACCTTAAATATAATAAATGTCTTGTAGTCACAGCTGTATATATGTGATATATATATATATATATATATATATGTGATATATATAGCTGTGACTACAGGTGTGCCCCATCACACCTGGAGATATATATATATACATATATATATATATATATATATACATATATATATATATATACATATATATATATATATATAATCACATCATTAGAGTATTTAAAAAAAATTGAAAACCTGCTGAAAGTAAGAAAATCAAAGGGTAACAAACAATTTCACAGCTTTAGGGTAACCTTTTTTTTAAAAAAGTATCTCAAACTAGTACCAGATTCTAGTTGTTAAAGATGATCTATTTTGTTATGTATTATTTTACACTTATTTTTAGAAGTACTCATAGTTATTGTTTTCCAACTATTATAAAATGAAGATTATAATGAAATTCATAGGAAACAAAATCTGCTCCTTAGAGCAATCTTCAGATGATGTGATAGAGTTTTAAAAATTGATCAATTGTCATAACGAATATTTTTCCTTGTCTCCATGTAAAGCATTTAATGTGATGTTTTAAATTTCATACCCTTTAAACTTTATCTCTCATTTATGTATTCATTCAACTGTCAACTATGTCAGGCAATGTGTTCTTTCTTCCCTTCAGGGACTTACAGCTTAATCTGGAAAAAAATAAATAAATTACTAATATAAGTGAAATAAATGTTCAAATAAGAATAGGCATGAGAGATTGAGAATATAGAGAAACATCTAACCCAACTTTAGTTGTCATGAAGGTTTAGTGTTCTAGACAACAGAGTGACATTTTTAGATTCAAGCTCTGAAAACATCACAGAAGCTGCAGTGTGGCAAAATTGGGTACTACAGAAAATGGAGAGAGATGAGGACAGTGGGAAGATTACATTGAGGACAATGGAGATATAGTAAAGTTGCAAGAGACTAAGACCTGAGACTAAGAGATAGAGCTGGTATTTAATTGAAGGAAGGGTTATTGAAAACAGACAAATCAAAGATCAAATCTTGCTATAGACCCCTAGTTACTGCTGAATGTTTTGTTAAAAGAGTATCATAAAGGATACAGTTTTGCTAATCCAAAAGATTAATATAATGTATTATTTCTTCATTAAATTCCCGTTCATTTAACATGCCCTATTATTTTGTATTAATATACACTTTCTGAGTCTTTGAGCAAGTATTTTAATATTTAAAAAGATAGGGCAGCCAGAAGCAGTAGCTTACACCTGCAATCCCAGCACTTTGGGAAACTGAGGCAAGTGGATGACTTGAGGTCAGGAGTTCAAGATCAGCCTGGCCAACATGGTGAAACCCTGTCTCCACTAAAAGTACAAAAATTAGCCGGGCATGGTGGTAGATGCCTGTAATCCCAGCTACTCAGGAGGCTGAGGCAGGAGAATCACTTGAACCCGGGAGACAGAGGTTGCAGTGAGCCGAGATCTCACGCCACTGCACTCCAGCCTGCATGACAGAAGTAGACTCTGTCTCAAAACAAAAACAAAAAAGATAGGTTACAGGACATTTCAAATTCTGTTATACATTTTTCAACATAGTCATCCTGAGAATTCAGAGTAGGGAACTACTATTTATTTCTAGAGAGGAGACTCAAGAGAAATTAACAAATCAACATTTAAAGAAGAATCAATACCAACCTACTCAAAGTATTCTGAAAAATAGAGGAGGAGGGAATACCTCCAAACTCATTCTACAAGACCAGTATTACCCTGATACCAAAACCAGACAAAGGCACATCAAAAAAGGAAAACTATAGGCCAATATCTCTTATAAATTTTGACGCAAATATCCTCAACAAAATACTAGTGAACAACACACACAAAAAAGGGAAAGATATTTCATCTTCATGAATCAGAATGATCAATATTGTTAAAACATTTGTACTACCCAAAGCAATCTACAGATTCAATGCAATCCCTCTTAAAATATCAATGTTGTTCTTCACATAAATAGAAAAATATATAAAATGTAAACGGAACCACAAAAGACCTAGAATAACCAAAGCTATTCTAAGGAAAAAGAACAAAAGGATTGTATAGAACTGTGATTTTCCAGATTTGATCCACAGGGACTTAAAAGAGCCCCAGAAAATGAAAGAGTCAATATTTCATCAGTAGGAAAAATAGTTCAACCAAAATGTTTACAAATATTTGTTTTATGTTTTGAACTTTGAAGAATGAGATCAAATGCTTAAAATTTGCTGAAAATTGCTAACCTGTCAAAATAACTATGAGAAAATTATAAGAAAAAGTCAAATAAGCTATTTATGCAATTATATGTAATGTCCTATACACAAGCTTCATATATATAAACCATAGAGCTAATGGGTAGCAAAAGAAGGTAGTTATCAATAGCAGCTACGACCATGTGACCAATTGCAGAAATGAGGACTGTCATTGTGATGAGTATTTCTTCATCAATGATTGGTTTGTTGGTAAATTATTTTTGTCATTTGTTTCTCTTATTTATTTTTAAAAATATTGTACATATTTAACTAATTCAATCTACAACTGTTCTTCAATAACTAAGAGCTTATAACTCAAACCTTATACCTCACTTTACAAATTAAACTTCTAAAATTCACTTTATTGTATTAATCTATTTGAATATAAATATGTAAATAATAAAACACAAAAATATTATAAAGTCATTTGTAGGACTCCACTCACCACTCAAATACTTATCCAGGGCACAGCAAGTCTTTTGGGGTATAATTTAGAAAATAAAGGACAGTGCTTAATCGTGGAGGCTCTGGATAAAGCCAATTGGCACAAATTCCAACTTATACACTATACCTGAGTGCCTGGTTCATTGTAGTGCTCAATAAATGCCAGCTCTAACTATTGTTGGAGGAATATAATTGCATTAGAGGGTTGGCATGACAACAAACAGTACATTGTAGTCAATACCGTTTCTTATCTCCTTGAATGAGTGCTTGGAAACAGTAAAAAGAAGGCCAGAAACATGGCGTGTGAATTGCTGAAGCAGGGAGGAATATAACTCCTATATCCTTCTTAGGGAGATTCCAGGCAGAGAAAGAGGAAGGTCCTGAAGGTACTTAGACTGAAACAGTTCATGATCATAATAATTTGAAACAGCAGGAGGAAGTTGTGACATCCAGGAAAGAGCTAGAGTGAAGTGAGGTGAGGTGAGGTGAGAGCATTGCAGAGCTTCATCTCCAAGCCCATAGAAAGAGAGTGTCAGCCGTTTCAGTCTCTGCCTTCCTTATAAGGACGTAGAATTGCCACTTGTCAAGATCATGTCCAAATTCCTTTTTGTACTGTATGGCCTTCCATGTTCACTTTTGACCTTTCTTTCCAAGTATATCACCCATCACTTCCCTTATTAACACCATGGTGCAGCCACTTGAAATCACTGCCATCAGCACACCTTCCTACCTCCACAGGTAATTCCCTTCCTCTATCCTCACTTCCTCAGCTCACCCTCCTACTCATCTTTCAAGACTTCTCTCCCAATCTTTTCATGTTGAGAATGACGATTCCTCTTTTGCACTCCTCCCAAGTTCTCATATTCAACAACTATAGTGAATTTCAAAATATAAAATGTATTAATTTGTGTTTGTTTCTCTGACCAAATTATTTTAAAATTTTAATTTCATGTCCCTACACACTGGTTATTAACACTTATCTGTAAACCTCTCCTCTCACTTCTCAATGTTTCTAATTTTATGTAAATACTGGTAGTCTCTTCAAATTCCTGGCCACCTCATCCTATCTCATGCTGTCTGTTTTGTGAAGTATGGACTTCTTCTATACTTTACTTCTTTTATAAGACATTTAGAAATTAAATCCTGAGATAAATTTTACTTGTTAATTCTTTTTAAGAGACAGGGTCTCTCTGCTGCCTAGGCTGGAGTACAGTGATGCCATCATAGATCACTGCAACCTTGAACTCCTGGGTTCAAGTGATCCTCCCAACTAAGATTCCCAAGTCACTAGGACTATAGGCACATACCATTACACCCAGCTAGTTTTTGTTTTTTTTGTTTTTTTGGCCTCAAGCAATCCTCCAGCCTTGGCCTCCCAAAGTGCTGATACTACAGGTGTGAGCCACATCCCACCCAGCCTATTTGTTAAAATGTTTTTACGGATTTCCATGTGTCTACCTTACTACATTCTTCATTGCTACGATGCATAATAACTAGCCATGTTCCAAAAACTTCTAGGCTGCTGTATTCTCTTCCCAATTCACCTCCATGGTGTCCCTTTCCCAAAATATGCTAGGCCCACAGTCTTCTTTTAACCACTTTCACTGTGTCCATAAAAATTCACTTATACATTATTAGTAATCTTTCTCGTCTTTACTTTCAAGACAGGCTAAAATTTTAACCCCAATTAAAATCACCCAATTTTATAACCACTTCTACTTCCTGACAACGTTCGGCAACAATGTATTCAAGTGGTGTCCCTGCCTTGACGTCTCTGTCATCTGTCGTTTCATAATTTGGTCTTCTCAGTCTCACTGTGGCTATCTACAGTCCTTCAGGGTCTCTAGTGAAATTTTCTGGTTAACGGGTTTCTTCTTTATCTCATTTTATTTAAAAGTAAAATGACCTTTTACTTAAAGGTCATTTTACTTAAATGACCAAATGACTTTTACCTTACTTCACTCCTTAGCCTTTTTACATTAACAAGGGTCTCTATCTAAAAACAAAACAAACAAACAAAAACGAAAACAAAACAAAACAAAACAAAAAAACAAACTCTAAATCCGTAAATGACTCTCAGGCTCTACTTACTATTTGTAAAAGTCTTCACAGTTATTCACATTGAATTCTCATGCTTTATCTTGATATTTTTATGTTGTCATTCATGTTAATAAATCATCCATAAGTGAAATATTTTTAAAGCTACCTTTAAGGACTGATTTGATTCTTACAAAGTGATAAATTTAATGATTTCCTATTTTTAGACTGGTACTATTTGCCTATTATATTATTATGCTTAAGGTTGACAATTTTCTTTTTTAAAATTGTGGTGAAATACACATACAATACAATTTACCATTTTATCCATTTTTAGGGGCACATTCACATTGTTGTACAATCATTACTACTATGCATCTCCAAAATATTTTCCATCTTGCAAAAGTGGAACTTTGTACCCATTGAACAATAATCCCCATTTTCCCTTCTCCCAGCCCTTGCCAACCACCGTTCTAATTTCTCCATGCATTTGACTACTCTAGATACCTCATGTAAGTGGAATCATATACAATTTGGTTTTCTGTGACTGGTTTACTTTACTTGACATAATGTCATTAAGGATCATCCATCTTGTAGCATGTGTCAGAATTTCATTTCTTTTTGAAGGGTGAATTATATTATATTCAAAGTATATACCACATTTTGCTTATCTCTTTATTTGTTAACGGATATTTGGATTGCTTTTTCCTCTAGCTAATATGAATAATGTTGTTATGCAGACAGGTGAATAAATATCTTTTTTTTTTTTTTTTGAGAAGAAGTCTCCCTTTGTCGCCAGGCTGGAGTGCAGTGGTGCGATCTTAGCTCACAGCAACCTCCGCCTCCCCAGTATCTGGGACTATGGGCATGTGCCACCACGCCTGGATAATTTTTTGTATTTTTAGTAGAGATGGAGTTTCACTGTGTTAGCCAGGGTGGTCTCAATCTCCTGACCCCTTGATCTGCCCGCCTCGGCCTCCCAAAATGCTGGGATTACAGGGGTGAGTCATCATGCCCAGCAATAAATACCTCTTTTATACCATACTTTGTTTGGGAGGGTATATATCCAGGATTGGCATTACTGGAAAATGAGATCACTCTAATTTTAGCTTTTGAGTAAACACGATACTGTTTTCTATAGAGTCAATACCATTTTACAGTCCCACCCACAGTGCACAAGGTTTTCAATTTCATCACATTCTCATCAATACTTATTTTCTGCTTTCTTAAATATTTTATTTGACATGTAATAATTGTACAGATTAAGGATGTACGTAGTGATGTGTTGATACATACAGTGTGTAGTGATTAGATCAGGGATATTAGCATATCTGTCATCTAAACATTTGTTATTTCTTTGTGTAGGAAACATTTAATATCCTCCTCCTAGCTATTTGAAATTATGTAATATGTTATTGTTTGCTATGGTTATTTTACACTGGTATAGAACAGTGGGACTTATTCTTCCTATCTAGCTATAATTTTGTATCCTTTAAAAAAATCTCTCCCTGTCTTCCCATTTCCCCTTGCCCTTCCCAGCCTCTAGTGTCCTCTGTTCTACTTTTGATTTCTATGAGATCAATGCTTATTTAGCTTCTACATATGAGTGAGAATATGTAGTGTTTAACTTTCTGTCTCTAACTTATTTAATTTCACATAATGTCTTCTAGTTTCATTAATGTTGCCATTAATGACAGAATTTCATTCTTTTTATGGCCAAATAGTGTTCCATTGTGTGTACATAACACATTTTCTTTATTCATTCATCTGTCGTTGGGAGCCTATATTGATTCTGTATCTTGGCTATTGTGAATATTGCTGCAATAAACACGGAGATGCAAATGTCTCTTTGATATACTGCGTTAAGGAAGAAATTGAAGAAATGCCCAATAGTGTGATCACTAGATCATATGGTTGTTGTATTTGTAGTTCTTTTAAGGAACCTATTTATCCTTAAATTTTTCAATCCTAAAATAGCCTCTCTGTTCAAATATTTACTTTTAGGCACTTTAGTATATCCACATGGCTGCCAAACTCTTTTACTAGCTACTAAAATTTAAGTAATCAATAAAACATTCATACTGATATTGTTGTAATAACTAAAATGTAAAATAGATCAAAAGATATTGATTGGATAATGTTGAATTAAGAAAATTGCCTATTGGCAGGGCACGGTGGCTCAGGCCTGTAATCCCAGCACTTTGGGAGGCTGAGGCAGGTGGATCACTAGGTCAGGAGATTGAAACCATCCTGGCCAACTTGG
Organism: Cacajao melanocephalus; assembly: GCA_963573385.1. Taxonomy (NCBI): domain Eukaryota; kingdom Metazoa; phylum Chordata; class Mammalia; order Primates; family Pitheciidae; genus Cacajao; species Cacajao melanocephalus. Next base: position 7,087 of record CAUYLG010006587.1, on the reverse strand, counting down.
TAAAACTCCATCTCTACCAAAAACACAAAAATTATCTGTGCATGGTGGTGCGCGCATGTAGTCCCAGCTACTCAGGAGGCTGAAGCAGGAGAATCGCTTGAACCCAGGAGGCAGAGGTTGCAGTGAGCAGAGATTGTGCCACTGCACTCCAGCCTGTTGACAGAGCAAGATTCCGTCTCAGAAAAAAAAAAAAAAGAAAGAAAGAAAAGAAAAGAAAATTGCATATCTGAAAGTCTACAGATTTCTGAAGAAATATTGTAAAGTTTGTCTTTAGCAATCCAATGACACTTTATTCTACTAGTTTTTCTCTCATTCCTTCTCTTGATAGCCTAAAAAAAAATCATCTTTAGAAATTCCCCAACAAGCTATGATTTATTTTCTCCAACAACTATCCAAACATATAATATCTTGCATACAATAAGTGCTCTCATTGAGTCAAATAGTGAATATCATGTTATACTTGAAAGACCATAGGCTCTGATATTGAAAGGTTTAAATTGCTATTTACTTGTTAGCTGCTATATGCCTCTTATGGAAATTAACTTACTTAAGTTATAAAAGGTTTAATTTTCTTATCTATCAAAGAAAAAATTAATGCCTGCTTTTTCTATAGTATACAGTTCTTGTGAGTAGCAAATAGAATAATTGTAAAAAGACTTCAATCATTATGAAGAATAAAATTAATTAATTATGGAAAAACACATTACATTCTGCTGATGGATGGCTTAGTAACCAGTCTGGTAAACAATGTTTCTGTTAGCCAATAGTGTCTCTTAAATGCATTATATCCTCATAATAACATTATCATGCAAAAATATCCAATGCTTAGACTCAGGAAAGTATATCAATTACAAAAACAATGTTCCTACAAAAACAATGTTCCAGCAAGTCAGAGAAAGAGATATTTCTGATTGGTAAAAAATATCTTTATTCATCAAATTATACATTTTTTAAGAAAGAACTTACTATCGTAAAATGGGTAGGATGTGATTATCACAGTTGAATTTTCATACAGTTTTCAGGGATGTCTTGAGTAGGCCTCATCAGTGCCAAGAGGAATGAATTTTTGATTGGTGGTAACAGAGAGGTGTTGGCATAGGTATAATGTAGGGCATAGGTATTACGTAGGGTAGGAAGATAATTATGAGGACAGCCTACCTACAAAGACAGCCTAGTGTTGAGTAAATAAATGCTTTATTTTAGACATTGTGATGCAGGATGCAGGTAAACAAGTTTGTAGAAACATGTTTCAGCATTTCTTTTTTTTTGAGATGGAGTCTCGAACTGTCGCCCGGGCTGGAGTGCAATGACACAGTATCAGCTCATTGCAGTCTCCGCCTCCCCGGTTCAAGCGCTTCTCCTGCCTCAGTCTCTTGAGTAGCTGGGATTACAGGCACCCACTACCACACCCAGCAAATTTTTGTATTTTTAGTAGAGATGGGGTTTCACTGTGTTAGCTAGGCTGATCTCGAACTCCTGACCTTGTGATCTACCCAACTCAGCCTCCCAAAGTGTTGGGATTACAGGTGTGAGCCACCGTGCCCAGCTTCAGTATTTTTAAGCAACTCTGTTTTTGTTATACACGTTTCATGCTTCTACTATTTTCTTGTGCTTTTTTCCAATGCTGTTTTATATTAAAAAAATATCCTCACTATCATGTAAGGTTAAAGGAGAAGACTATATATTACATTTTCAAATCTACCAGTTCCTTAATACTCAGAATATCACATAGACCAACAAAAATTCTTACTTGAAAACTTGTTTAAAATACAGAATTTCAGGATGTACCTTAGACCTAATGAATCTGACTCTGGATTTTAACAAGATACTCGGGTGATTTATAAACATGTTAAGGTTTGAAAAAGACTATTTCAGTCATTATCCTGTAAAAAATCAAATAGTACAGGATTTCATTAAACAAAAGTTCAAAGTTCTCCTTTCCCTGTCCCTCTTTATGCCATGGCAAACCTATTTTATTCATGGTCTCTATTAGAAACTTTCTTTTTATCTCTCCAAACATTTTCTGTGTATATACTAGTATAAAAGTTTAATTCATGAATTCCTAAAGTTTCTAAATTCATGAAGTATGAAGATAAACTGAGCACAAAGTAATGAGGTATTTTTCTTTTAAAAAATTATTCTAACAATGTATAATCTTAAATTTGCATTTATCTTACCACAGGTACTTTTCTAAATGTGCAATCTCACTTTTCTTCCTAATCACATAGAAAGTAGATGCTATTGAATATTTGGGAACACTGAGGCACAACAATTTGTCCAAGATTATACAACTGGTTAGTGGAAGCCAGGATGTAAACTCATAATTTGACACCAGAGCATTCCCTTACAACCACTACATTATATCACTTTACTAAGACTGTGTGCTTTATTTTAAATCTCCAAGGACCTATTGACAGAGCATTGCAGATTTTTAAAGGCCATTATTCTAATTACAAGCATGAAATTAAGCATAGGCTCTATATATCTGTGCTAGTGTATATTCATACTAAGTGAAACTTCCTGAAAATAACTATTGTTTCTATTCAGACAACACCTAAGCACTTTACTAAGTATCCATTATGAATTCTCTTTTAGGTTCCAAATTATCTGTGAGTTTCTGTAGAAAAGCAAAAATATCTTTTACATTTCTCAGTAAGCCAGTAAGCTTCTTTCTTGAAGGTTAGCCATTTGTTGCATAATAAAAGAACGTTTTCCTAGAAGACTTATCAATCTTTTATCAAATGTCCTGGGACAACTATAACAAACTACCTTTGAAACTTCATGCTCTGAATTACTGACTTCAACAAAATGAGTCCCCAAAGCAGGTTTAAGTATGAACCAGAATGTGTAGTGGCAATATACATAAATTTGAAAAGTAAAATTTACCACTTGACATAGTATTTTTTCTTAAACTCTATCTACTGCTAATGAAGTCTCCTTTCATTTTTGTACTTATTAATTTTCTTTTTCTTTTTTCTTTTTTTCTTTTTCTTTTTTTTTTTTTTTTTTTTAGACAAATTCTATCTATGTTTCCCAGGCTGGAGTTCAGCGGCACAATCTCAGTTCACTGCAGCCTCTGCCTCCTGGGTTCAAGCAATTCTCCTGCCTCAGCCTCCCGAGTAGCTGGGATTCCAGGCAGGCACCACCAAGCCTGGCTAATTTTTGTATTTTTAGTACAGACAGGGTTATGCCATGTAGGCCAGGCTGGCCTTGAACTCTTGACCTCAAGTGATCCACTGGCTTCCACCTCCCCAATTGCTGGGATTACAGTTATGAGCCACTGTGCCCAGCCTGTATGTATTGATTTTGTAATGAGTATGAATCCTAAAAAGAAATAAGCTTTCTGTGGTTGTCCCCTATCTTACCTATTTCCACTTTCACTTGTTTAGGGACTCTGTTGGATTTTCAGAAAAGTTCTGTGATTTGACTAGAGTGGCCATACCTTAGTATGCCTGGGGTAGTCCTGGTTTATGATCATTGTCCTATTGTAATTATTAACAGCTGACCCTTTCATTGCTAGAAGTGCAGCATATTGGATGATCAATTACATGTTGAACCTACATGTGACCCTGTTACACAGAAAACTGTATAATGACTTTCAGAAAATAATTTCATTTTGTATTTACTTATGAGTCAAATTCCCGTCTGACCACAAATGGCCGAGATATATGCTTCAAATCGAGTTTTGTTAATGGTTAGAACTGACCAAATTTAACTCATAAAAGCATACAGAAAATGATCAAGATAATGAATTAAACCTTGGTTAAAATCTTGCAGACTGGGCATTAGTTGCACAAGTCAATAATAAACTATAAAACCATGTTTTCTCAAATTATAGTGGATAGTTATATTGTACAATAATAATGATTTATTTTAAAAAAGAAAAACTTACTTAACCTTCTTCAATAACTAATTGAGGCAAAGTAGAGATTGATTCTTATCCCTAAGAGATTATAGATTATTTATTCATTTATTTTTAACAAGAGATGGATTCTTGCTATGATGCCTAGGCGGGTCTCAAACTCCTGGCCTAAAGCAGTTCTTCCAACTGTATAGTGCTGAGATGACAGGTGCTGAGATGACAGGTATGAGGTACCATGCCTGTCCACATTATAAATTTTTAAAACTCTGGATTTTGAGTTCATGAAAATTCCTAGAGCAGTTACATAAATTCACTAAGAGGTGGTTTATCTTATGATATAAATTAGACATTTGTAATTGTTTAATTGATCCCCTGTGATGTCAAGGTTTCTTACTATCAAATTCATCTAAGGTGCCTTGTCTGGTATGGCCCACTGTCTTAGTTGTCCTCAGGTACTCTATACTCCAGAGACCCAGTTCTAATCTCTATTTTGGGACTATTTGTAAAAATTATAATTATTTACTTTTTGTGTGTTAATTATCCATCATACTTTGAGGCCAGAGATTTTGTCTTGCTCAACTTTTATATCCCCAATACCTATTCCAGTACTTTCATCTTTCTGAATAAATAAGTAAATAAATGAATAAACAAATAAGAATACAGAATCTTTTCATGAATTACACTAGATTTTTATATACCTTGATTTTGAGTTAGGAGCAAAATTAGTCAATTTTCCTGGATACACTTCTGGGAAAAGGCAAAAGCAAGATATTATAATGCAGCTGGTGCTTGTCCTCAGCCCCTTGAGTAAATCACAATGAACAGGAAACACTAGTAAGTTGTTGAAATCTATGTGATGTAGTCAGTAAGGAAGACACTAACTAAAGACAACGTTAATATGGAAAAGTATGTCTCTTCTGATCTATAATCTGAAATTAACTGGTATAAAATTTCTTTTAACCCAGAATAATGCTCCTTTCATATGACTGTGAAAAGGCTGTAAGTATCACTATTATTTTTTTATTATCTAAAAAATTTAGTATGATTCCTTTCCTGTATAAAGCAAAGTCACAATCAACAACAATTTTTAAAAACTCTCTCTCTGTATGGATATTTTTCTCAGGATATAATATTTTTCTATGTTGTAAAATGATATTAACACAAAGGAACAAAACTGGGGATTGGGGAGAGGGATTGTCATTTTTTCCTTAATTTACTTTAAAAAACAGAAAATCTGAGGTATGGTTTACTTTTCCAAAATCTTTTAAAATTATAATTAATGAATAAATATTACTTCTAATTAGACAATGTTATAATTTGTTAAATAAGCTATTACAACCAGCGTGACTAAAAGAAAACAAAAAATTGTCTGATGTAGCTTAAATACCACCAAAACATATAGGACAGTTGAATTTCTTTCTTTGAAAAAAAGGTCAGAGCCCATACAGTGTAAGTTAATCCACAAAGCAGATAGTCAAAATAAATAATAGAGGAAAAGCTGCATTTCAAAAGGTGAAATAAATGAATCCTTCTAATGGCTTAGTACACTAATAAAAATTGAAAAGTTTCACAACACTATTTTGTCCCCAGGATTTCCATTATAGAAATTCAATTTTTCAAAATATACACAGAGAATTTTATTAACATGTTCCTGTCAAATTAGCCATTCAAGATAAAATCATGTTTTTATAATACCCATAAAATTGGAAATTTTTGTATTTTAATTTTTAATAATGCCACTTTATTTTCTGTATAATCTGTTATCATAGCATGAATCACTTCCTATTGAAAACTGTCTGAATTTCCTGGGAAAGGAAAAGGACAAAAAAATTAGTTTCCTATTTGGGAGAATTCTTAGAATTTAAATAAACCTATTCATTGAACAGAAACCACAAAATTAGCATTTTCTAATCACTGCATTTAAATAGCTGTGAACAAAGACATCAGCCATCGACTTGATCATCAACCCAGCTTGCATCTCTCCAGGCTTGGGTTTAAGGTACTGCATTTACATACAGCAAAATTACTATCATTTTACATTATCAAATCTCTTTCTTCCACTCTTTACTAAATTTATTTGTAACTTTTCCATATTTTGCAAATATTAGAATCTTTTTATGTTTTACTGGCAGCTTAAAAATGCTTTTGCAAATTTTGATACCATTTTAGAGCTTTAGGAGATGAATCAGTATAGTTTTATAAAAATACCAAATCATTTTTTGATAATTTTGTAGCTAAAATATTGTATGTTTTAAAAGTTGATACATAATTTCAGTAGAAAGTTAGGGTAAGGTAATTTAAATTATTTTTACTTATTTCTATGGAAAGTTGTTATGCAAATAATTTCTTATTTTTGTAATTATCATAGCAAAAACAATTTCTGGCAGAATATTTCAAGGTCTTTTTTGCTTTATATAATTTTGGTAATAAAATTAATTCTAAAATGTGTATATCTGTAATAGATAATTAAATATAGATGACTAATTTACAAAGATTATTAAATTTAGATATTCAGAAAGATACAAATAGATACACAGTAAATTAATTTGGGTTCAAAAATATGCCTTTCTTTATTAACACATTTAGATTCTAAAATTTGTAGACTGAAGCAGTATATACAAATTTCAGCATTGGTACATTGATGAAAATGTGAACAAATTGCATGTGTGACCTGATTTTTTTTTCTAACGATTTACCTGGAAACCATTTTCCCAGTACATGTGAATGTAATTTGATGAAACTCTAGAAATCAAATATAATAAGACATGAATATTATGATTCTATACAATTCAGTCATCTTCATATAGTTATGTCATCAATATCCCAATGTAGCAAAACATGAAGTGATGGCAAGATTCTTTTTTTTTTCTTTTTTTTCTTTTATTGCATTTTAGGTTTTGGGGTACATGTAAAGAACATGCAAGATTGTTGCATAGGGATACACATGGCAGTGTGATTTGCTGCCTTCCTCCCCATCACCTATATCTGGCATTTCTCCCCATGCTATCTCTCCCCAACTCCCCACCCCAAACTGTCCCTCCCCTATTTTCCCCCAACAGACCACAGTGTGTGATGCTCTCCTCCCTGTGTCCATGTGTTCTCATTGTTCAACACCCACCTATGAGTGAGAACATGCGGTGTTTGATTTTCTGTTCTTGCGTCAGTTTGCTGAGAATGATGGTTTCCAGGTTCATCCATGTCCCTTCAAAGGACACAGATTCATTG
>CAUYLG010006586.1:0-36704 GCA_963573385.1 Cacajao melanocephalus | reverse complement strand
GAAGTAAATCACTCCTCAGCAATTTCATAGCATTTCATAGCTTTAAATAAAATATTGGTTGGCTGCTTGTTTGTTTTTTTCGTCTCTTATTCCTTCCTGTCTCCATTGTTAAGTACAATTATTGGCATAAAAGAGGTTTTTAATACCCATTTTTAGACTGCATTCTAGCCTGGGCAATAGAACAAGAATCTCGTTCTCTCTCCCTCTTTCTGTTCCTCTTTCATTCTCTCTTACATTCTTGTTTTTCTTTCTTTCACTCTCACTTTCTTTCCTCCCTTTTTCTAAAAAAAAAAAAAAAAGTTGTAACTAAGAAAAATGCGTGAGACTACAGGTAGAGACAATAGCAACTCAGACTTTTGATTTGTATTTGCTTATTTTGTTTCTGGGTCCCATGATACTTCAGGGACTTACTGAGGATCTCGAAGAGCTTCTCTTTGTAGATTATAATTATTGGTACTTATTGTATTAGTAAGTAAAAGTGAAATTTTAAAAATATATTTATATTTTAATCTATTTGAAAATAGCCATGAGGAGCAGATTGCAAATTAACAAAAATAATATCTTAGTGATGATATAAAATTGGCTATTACCTCCTGGATTCCCTGAGATCTCTTCTAAAGAGTTAGTTCATACAGAATAATAAAGAACAGAATGAAGAGCAAAACTTGTAAAATAAATTTTATTTCCCTTAGTTTATAAGACCTGTCTGCAAAGAAACCATGGAATATGTTAAAATGTTAGCAGAGTTTGTGCAATCTTGTTTGCCCTCAGGCTTGGTTCCTTGGTTTACTGAATATATTCAATATATTGAAACAGTATATTCTTTAATTTTAGTGTAATCTGCCTAGACAGAATAGATTTCAAGTCTTACCAAATTAATTTTTTATACTTTAGGTTGACTTTGCTTATATCTTTGATCAAACAAAAATAATAACAAAACCATAAAAATGACAACAAAATTTCCTCAATTATGATGAAACTAAAATGCTTTTAAAATGTGTTACCAGGTATTTTATTTAAAAATACATACTGTTCCTTTGATTTCTCAGGCTCCCATAATCGTATCTTATATGTCCAAATTTCATTTGATATCTTTTTAAAATTTTTGCCTTTCTAAAATCTGATTTTATATATATATATAGAAAAAGTAAAATAAAATGTCAAGTTATACTTTACATTTAAAACTACTATTCACATTTGGGAGTGCCCTGGAAATTGCAAAAATGTATTCCTTCACTGGATAAAAAAGATGCAAGAGTCAGGGCACAGTGAGTCATGCCTGTAATCCTGACACTTTGGGAGGCAGAGGCAGGCAGATCACGTTAGGTTAGGGGTTTGAGACTAGCATGGCCAACATGGAGAAACCCCGTCTCTACTAATAATGCAAAAATTAGCCAGATGTGTTGGCATATGCCAGTAATCCCAGCTACTCAGGGGATTGAGGCAGGAGAGTCACTTCAACTCAGGAGGTAGAGGTTGCAGTGAGCCAAGATCGCACCACTGTATTCCAGCCTAATTGTTTGCTTTATGGAAAGAAGTTTATCAACACCCCATTTCCATAATATGTTTTAATCTTGGAAGAAAAACTGGAAAAAAACTTGCCAAGTTTTCCTATAGTTATCACTGTTCTGGCATTGTTTTGCCTGATGAGATTAGACAACAATAAAATGTTATCCGTCATAATTTCAGTTATTATTTATTTAAAACTTTGTTTGGCTACAGTCTTACTCCTTTAATTTGAATCTAGTGTCTATTAGACCAGTGGTTCCCAACCGTTTTGGCACCAGGGAACAGTTTTGTGGAAGACATTTTTTCACAGATGGGATGGGTGATGGTTTCTGGATGAAGGGATGAAACTATTCCACCTCAGATAATCAAATATTAGGTTCTCACAAGGAACTCACAACCTAGATCTCTCACTTGTGCAGTTCATAATTAGGGTTTGAGCTCCTATGACAATCTAATGTTAGCCTCCTGCAGTCACAGAATCTGTAGGGTGTTGCTTTTCCAATTGTAAACCTCTGTGGCCAGTGGTGCCTTTACCTGAATTTTTCTCATGGGCTTTTTCCGCCAGCTTCTGCTACCAGCCCAGATCTCACACCTGCCAAGGCCAAGCCAGGTGCATAGCAGCTAGGGGTGTCTGGGTGACTGAGCACGTGGTCCAGCCACTGTGCACAGCCAGGCATACTGGCTGCTGTGGCAGGGCGGGCAGCTCCAGGTGCAGGCACAGGTGCCAGCTCGGTGCGAGGCTATAGCTGGACCAGATGTACCACATGCAGCTTCCGCTGTAGGCACCCATGCCTGGATAAGGGGAATGCAGTGGCACCCAGAAGCTTGGAGATGCCAGAAACTGCAAAGCTCCAAACACAGTTTCACAGCCCTGGGTCAGATAGCCCCTAGATCTGGGATTCCCAGCTACAAATCTTCTTTCCTTCTTGTAGCCCTCAACATGGCAAGCAGTGGGGGGTAGGGTGAGGGATGTTTCAGCCCTATTTGTGTTATGGTTCTTTCAGTCCTGACATTTGTGAATCCTGAATCCTTGTTCCATGTTTAGGAAGAATTAGATACGCAGACAACTAGAGGGTGAGCAAGGCAGAGAGGAGCTTCATTGAGCAAAAGAACAGCTCTCAGGAGAACCAAAGTGGATAACTCCTTTCTGCAGGCAGGTGGTCCAGACAAGCATCCAGCTCTCAGCAGAGAGAAGACCTGCAACGGGTAGCTCCTTTCTGCAGGCAGGTAGTCCTCATGAGTCCAGGAGACAAGAATTGGGTAGCTCCTTCCTACAGCTGGTACTCCTGATGTCTATCCAAGTCTGGCTGAGTCTGGTGTTTTTCTAGGATCAGAAGGGAGGAAGGGCATGCTGATTGGTCCATGTGCGGCCATGGGCGGGCAGGAAAAGGTACTGTAAGTTCTCACTCTGGGCTGTGAACTCCACCCGGAACTGGTTGCCTGGTCCCCAGTCTTTTGAAGGTGGGGTTTCTCTAGGGATACAACCCATTCTGCCCAGGAGTCTGTCTGCCTCCTGTTGCCAACAACATGCTGTCCACAGCACCAAGGCTATTCCTTCCGAAGGGCACCTGGAGTCCCATGTCCAGCCACCCTCAACCCCACCTCTGCCTCCATCCCATATTTGTTGGCACCCAAAGTCCAGAGGGGACAGAGGTGGCAGAGGGCTAATATGTCAGCCCTGCCCTGAGTGCATGTACACCCTGTCAGGTTGTGACAGTACTGGGGCTTGGCCACAACTCTGCTCCACCCTGGAGTTGGCACTGGGAGTGGGGACAGGCCAGGGAGCAAGAGTAGGCACTTCCAAACCTGTGGGGGAAGGGGACTTCCCAGGCCCCTGAGAGTGCAGGGATGCCAGGTCTGGAGCCACAGGTGGCCTGCCCTGCCTACTAAGTAGGGGGCAGGGCTCCTGTCTGTTCCTGGATCCACGGATCCCACAGTCCAGGCTGCAGCCAGCATCTTAGCAGGGGCCACTCCAGACAGGCCACCACTTCCATCATTACTGTACAGCCAGGGTTCCTAACAGCGCACAGAGTGGTACCAGTCCAAGGCCTGGCAGTTGATGACCCCTGTTCTAGACCAGTGGTTCTCAGCTGAGACAAACTTAGTCATGAAGGTTTAGAAAACTAAAGATGTTTAAGTCTTTTGCTGAATTTACTGCCTCACTTTGCTTAATGATCTTTGTATAAAAATATATCTCAAGATTATTGTTATAGCCCAATGTGTATTACATTTTGTCTATTTTTTAAAGAATGGATTTATTTTTTGTTTTTCTTCCTACAGTAACAACTACATTTTCTTCTCAGTCACATTATTATTCTTATTATGAACCTGCATTAAAACTTTTACTTTTGAAAATTTTTGCTAATAAATTAACCACAGACATTGTGAATTTCTGTCATACATATGTTATATCTGTTCATTTTGTTTTACACTGATGCTTTCCCTGATGCTCTGCTATAAGCTATAGACAAGAGTTTCGTCTTCAATACTGAATGATAAGCACACAAGGCACTTCAAATTGTTGGCATGTCAAAAAAATAAATGCATGAGTACACACTTGAACATTCCATACAAGTGGAGTGAACTGGGGTTTTGAGAACACTTTTTCTTTGATATCTGGCTTTTTCTGGTTGCACAGGAGATGGCTTCATGAGATTGCTAATCTGAGATCCAGTTGAACAATAATTTCATAAGACTAAAACAATTGATGAGGACAATTTTATTGTGTTGTTTGTGTGAAATGTTGATTATGTTTTCATATTCTACTTACTGGATAGATAGCTCAACCTCTTCTGTGTCATCTTAAGATCTCTAATCCACAATATTTTTGTAAATGTTGTTTTTAAAGTGAAACAATACATTTAGAAATAATAGTAGACTCTAACTTATTCTCAGAATTTTAGGGGAGAAAATGTATTAAATATCCTTACTTTTCATGTTAATATAGTTAATTGCATAGGCCCAGTAAGAACTTACCTTCCTTTCTACCAGTGTATATTAGGAGAAATGGATTATACACTAAAGGACTTACCTGGAGTGTCATATATCAGAATAATGGTCATCAAACTATGCTTATTGGGAAACAAAGTTTGGCTATTTTATGGAGCCAGTGCCTACAATGGTTCCCCCAGGAAAACTGGCCTGGTATCTAAATGGCCTGATAACTGGCTCCATGTCCTAGACTTACAGTTGATAAGAAAGGTCAATTTTGGGAATGCTAGAGAATACAAAAACTTTTAGGGACTTTGAGAAAAGAGAAATATATCCAAGTTTATAGACATAGCAGATGACATCTGATAGACTTTTTGTGCATGGTTTAGTAATGTCAAGATAGCAAATAATATAGGCTTTCAAAAATCCAATTCAATATTCCATTTTAAAACTTTCAGGCAGAAGTTGAATTTGTGACCATAGTGGTTGCTCAGTAATTTATAGTTAACAAATTAGATAAATTAGATGAAATGGACAAATTCTAGAAGAAAACAAACTACTGAAACTGGCTCAAAAAGAAATAAACAATCTGCCATACACCTATATTAAGCAAAGATTAAATAAGTAAACAGAAAACTACCTACATCTGGCTCAGGCCTATATAGCTTCACCACTGAATTTATTAAATCATAATTAATACCAATTATTCATAAATTCTTGCAAAACTAGAAGAGGAGGAACTACTTTCCATAACTTTCTATGGAGTCAGTATTACCCTAATATCAAAACTACACAAATTCCAGCACATTTGGAGGCCAAGTCTAATAGATCAATTGAGGCCAGCAGTTCAAGACCAGCCTGACCAACATGGTGAAATCCTTAATACACACACACTCACACACACACACACACACACACACACACTATAGTGTATATACTACAGTATATATTTAGTATATTCTGCAAGAGATCCAGAACACCAAAAACAATCCTAAAAAAAAAAAAATGAAATAGATGAGTTCATACTTACTGATTTCAAAACTCACTACAAAGCAAAGGTAATAAAGACAGTGTGATCTGAGCACAAAGATAGACATATATTTGTATCAGTGAAGTAGAATTTTAAACTAAACTCATGAATCTATGGCTATTGCTTTTTGATAAGGATACCAAGACCTTTCAACAGAGAAAATGGTCTTTTAAACAAATGATCCTAGAACAAAATAGCCACAAAGAAAAAAGTGAAGCTAGACCCTTACCTCACACCATATACAAAAATTAACTCAAAATGTGTCAATGACCTAAATATATATGTAAAAATTATAAATTATTTATAAGATTTTAGAGGAGTAAATCTTCATGATTTTGAATTTGGCTAAGGATTCTTAGATGTGACCCTAAAAGCATGAGCAACAAAAGAAAACATTGTTCTTCATCAAAAATTAACTTCTATGCTTCAAAGGATAGAACTAAGAAAGAGACAATTCACAGAATGGGAGAAAGTATTTGCAAATTATCTGAAAAGAGACCTGTACATATATGTTTGCAGATATAAGCGTATGAGAGTATATTAAAAGACAACCAAATTGCTAATGGACCGAATAGACATTGCTCTAAAAAGATTACACATTACCAATAAACATATGAAAAGATGCTTGACATCTTTAACTATCAGAGAAATGCAAATTAAACTACAAGATACCATTTCATATCCATTAGGATGTCTAAAATAAAAAAGACAGGTAATAAAAAATGTTGAGGAAAATGTGGAGAAATCAGAACCCTTTATACACTGCAGGTAGAAATGTAAAATGATCTGGTTGTTTTGCAGATGTCCCAAAAAGAAATGAAAACTTGTGTACAAACAAAAGTCTTGCAGGCAAGTGTTTATAGGTGTATTATTTATAATAACCAAAAAGTAAAAGCAAAACAAACATGTCCATTAATAGACAAATGAAGAAATAAAATGTGGCATGTTCACACAATGGAATAAAAAGAAATATTGACATGCCAAAACATGAATGAATCTTAAAACCATTATGGATGTAGCAAACCACCATGGCATGTGTATACCTGTGTACCAATCCTGCAGGATCTGCATGTGTACCCGAGAACTTACTTAAAGTATAATAATTAAAAAAATACAAGTGAAATAATTTTGTCACAAAAGGTCACATACTATATTATTCCATGTGTATGAAAGTCCAGAATAGGGAAATCTATTGGTACAAAATGTAAATTAGTGGTGTTTATAGCTGGAATGAAAGTAGGGATGGGGGATAGAGAAGTGAAGGCTAAAAGATATATTGTTTTTTCTCAAGGTCATAAAAACATAATGAAATTGACTGTGGTGATGGTATAATGTCTCTTTGGATGTATTAAAATGTACTCTACTAATATACTAAAAACTGCTTTGAATATGAAGTATTATATGATATGTGAAGTATATCTCAATGAAGTTGTTAAAAAGTGCAGTATGGTTCTAGATTTGTAAAACCAACTTGAAGAGGTCTATATTGTAAATTAACACTCTCATGTATCACTCTCATATAAACTATAAGCCAAACATTATGAGACTAGCAATATTTTTAATCAAGGCTATTTTTTCCTTGAGATTAGTATATTCAAAAGGAAGAGAGTGTAAGAAAAAAATTGCAAAAGTGTTTTAAATGGGCACTTTTTTTCATAAAACTAATAATATACATTATTCTTGGTTATAAAACTAAACATTAGTTATTAAGTGGAATGCAACTGATTTTTGCCCAAAGGATAGAGTGGTTTTGCACTTATTTATAAAATTATTTCAGCATTTTTAGTATTCTCATATAAGTATGATATTTTGAATTCTCCTTTGAATTGTAACATCTTACTTGTTCCTTCATTAATTAATGAGTTAAACAAAATCTTTGAAACATTTTCATTTTATATTTGTGTTAGAGCCATGATTATGCCTTCTTTAAAAATTATCTTTAAATACTTCTTTTTCTTATTTACCTTTCTAATATTTAATACAAAACTACAAAATGAAATACAGTAGAGAAAGGAGATGAATTTCTGAACATTTTCTTATTTTGAGACATCTTTCTTCTTCTTTCAGCATGAGAAGGAGTTTGCATCCATTGTAGTATATTTGGATATTTTTAGTTTGAAAAGCAATTCATAATTTTTTCTTAATTGGTTTATTGAATTAATTTACCGGTTTACTGAAGACTTTAAAGAGGGCAAAAGAGATATATTTGTTAATTTTTTCAGAAGTAGCCCACTGATTACTATATAAATCATGTTTATAAATTAGATTATTTGGCACTCCAGTAAATATCAATGAAAATCAACTTTAATATTTTCATACAATCAAAAACTAGAGATATACTTTAGGCATTACATAAATTGTTATAATCGATCAGAATATCTTGAATATATTTTTACAGATAACTAGTGGTTTCTGCTAGCAGATTAAAACCAAGAGAAAATTAAAAGTAAGTTCACATTTTAAAAATTTATAAGCAATAAATACAGAACAACAACTACTAGTAATTCTATGTACAGTGGATTACATTTAAACAAACACTGCATTCCAGAATGGATATTTTATGAATAAATGCACTGGAAATTAACTTTAGGAAAGAAAATGACAAATTAGAATTTAGAAAATTAAAATACGACTTTCACAAGTAATCACAGTAAAATGGCAGATCTACATTTTAAAACTAGAAATTCCCCAAATCAGTTCTTTGACAACAAAGAAGTTTGCTTTTAAAAACTGTCAGATTTACTTTGCTTTACAAGTATGATACAAAAATCTTAAGTAGCATTCAACTTTTGAGGAATCTAACACTTAAAAATATTAATTCTAAAAATATATGGGTTCATTACTAATGGTGATTAATCATGGATGACTGGTATGCCTCAAGACTGTACAACAGGTAAACCCTGGCTATAAAAGAAATCTGATCTAGAATTAATATTATAAAAGCACAACAAAAATACTTGAAAATTATATATTCATTTTAATATAATCTTTGATAATTCAACATTTTTTACTGTTACTTCTACTGTCAAGATGGTTGAGACTTGACAGTTTATCTAGAAGAAGACTGATGTATTTTAACAAAGTCAGCAAAGGATTTAAATATGTGTCTTTGAATAATAAATATGTAGTAACTGAGTTTATTAAAATGAATTTTTGTATAACTTAGGCAGTTGAAGTTCCAGAACAGCCTACGATCCTTTCTATGGCAGCTTATTATCATATTCATGTTTGAAACAAAACAGTACGTTTTCATGCAGAGATAAATTATAAATGTACTGACCAGACTATTAAACATGTTAATTCTTACTAATTTTGATAATTTTTCTTAGCAATTTTAAATGAGTTCTGAACTCACCATCTATTGATAGTTTAAGAAACAACTTATGATGAGTAATTCATTAGTTTCACCTATTTTAAGCAGACTGACACACTTAAAAAACAGATACACCTGAATTTCCAAAATTGACTTTTACTAATTGAAGTCACTCTTGTTCTTCAGAGATTTCAATGGAAAATAACATTAGAGAAACTGAATCCCATATAAATGTCACTTTAATTCATTAGCAAGGCTTCCTTCTACCGTTACTTAATAAAGTCTGACAATAATTCTTTCTCAATGATATATTCAAGTATTTCCTGGTTTGTACTATATACAGTAGCTCTATTAAAATACAAAAGCATTGTATATAATACATATTGTATCCTTTTAGTTTTTTTTTTTTCTTGAATAACCTCGGACATTTCCAAAGCTATATAAATTCATTTAGTAAAAGTCAGTAAAGTAATATTTTAATGGGGTAAAATCTATAAAAGTAGCAGATTGGTATTTATTACAGTAGTTTAAAATTTCTGGATTAGAATGTGAGTTCATTGTCAAAATGAAAAAAGAAATATGTCAAACACACCTATTAATAAGGTATGAGTCATCAAAACAAATGTATTCAATAATACTGATCTTGTGTCTTTAAAATAAATATCTTTTATCTTATTATAGATGTTTCTGTTCTCTTAGTTCTCAGACTTCTGATGCTGGCATCTGGTTGTCTTTAAAATATTTACCAAATATAGAATTCCAGACTCTATTTCATTTAAAAAAATCAGCCCAGATACAGTATCAGATATTAACATGCAAACGTTTTTGCTTTATATATTTGCTTTAAAAATTACCTAGGTTGTGTATATTTCATTTGAGACTATAAAATAAAACAATGGAGTACTTACACACTCATTTGTCTCAATTTCTTTTTACAAAATTCCAAGAAAATAAGAAATCCTTCATTGATTTTCTTTATGTAAAATGATTGCTAATTTGTTTATACAGTATAAATGGAACGGACAAAATTTCTATTTACAGGTACAGGGAAATGAATTCCGTCGCACTGTAAGACAGGAAGAAGCTGACAACATGTTTTTAGAGTCAACTAAGATGTTTCCCTAATGATATAGAAGTAGGATTGTGTATTATACATCCTGTTCATCAAGTTTCGACAATGGATATGCCACAAAGTATAACTGATGTGTCAGCAAATGAGTAGATGTAACAGTAGTACTCAGTTGCTTTTCATAGAGAAAAGAAAGCCAACGAGGATAATTAACTTCTGGTATTGTCCATTTGAAAGGGTAATTACAAAAAGAACTATAGCACTCTTTGGGCGAAAAATGTCAAATGCACCAATAAAGATGGGATGGAGTTTTAAAACTAAAAGCTAATTTCCCCTTTATGTCCATAGGTCTTAGCTAGGTCTCTTTGGGTGATAAAAGTAGAATCATGCCCAACATGTATAGGAACTTTTGCAGTCATATATCTGTGAATTCATGCAATGGTGTGCTGAAGCTGGCTTACACCAGCTCAGAAAAGTTGATTGTGCTTTTCTTCAATTCCACATCTGGTGA
This sequence comes from Cacajao melanocephalus, assembly GCA_963573385.1. Lineage (NCBI taxonomy): Eukaryota > Metazoa > Chordata > Mammalia > Primates > Pitheciidae > Cacajao > Cacajao melanocephalus. The sequence continues at coordinate 26,341 of CAUYLG010006586.1, read as the reverse complement.
TGTCAGGTTGGTAGTGTCACATCAGGCATAGTGGGAGTATTTACTGGCAAACATTACAAACCAGGATTTCTTTTTTCCCACATAGAGCTGGTTGTTACACTCTTATCAACACACTACAATTTCATGTGAGGCTTTTCTTTATGAGATTCAAAAAGTCATTTGATATTGAAGTCTTCTGGCTATAGAGTCATGGAGCCAAGTCCTTGAGTTAGGAGTGGCACAAAACAGTCAAGCAACAATCCTGTTTTCAATCATATATATTTTCTGGTTTTAGGATAACATTTTCAATATCATGGATGCTTTTTCCATTTAAGTGTTCACTAGGATAGTCATGACTATAACCTAGACCATCACTGATTGTTGACACTGTGTAAGATGCACTGCGAAGAGCTTCAGAGTTGGAAAAGCTGTTTCCAAATTGGATTTTGTATTGATTCCAATGTCTTCTCAGAATTGCTTGAACCTGTCAATCAAAAAGAAACAGAAAAAGAGCAACCCATTAATTGAAATGAAGACACTGTTTTTGAAGTACAACCTAACAGGTCTTGGAGAAGAGGTTTTTTTAAAAAATGTTATGTTAATTAGTGAATAATATAGCTTCATTTTCTTATTTAATTTTAAAAATTAAGTGTACCATCTTTACATTGGGAATTATATTACAGTTACATTTTACTTTACATTCCATTAATATTTTTCATGCCATGTTTTGTCTTCAAAGCTTTTATAATGCCTATGTATTTATTGTTGGCAAACAAATAGGTAGTCAGAACCCCCATTTACAAGACTTCATGTACAGTATCTAGTTTATATTAATGTCTTTATTAAAAGAATAAAGAGACAATTTGTAACAGCATAAAAGAGAAGGATATACAAAAGAAAAGAAGTTAGAATACGAAGAATACAAATCATCAGCAGCAGCAGCAGAGGCAGTAGCAGCAACCTTTATTTTTGAGTGATGCCCATATGCCAGAAATTGTGCTACATTCTAAAAAAAAGTAGCATGATATTTGTCCTCATAGAGTTTACTACATAGAAGAAAGAAAAGTGTTGAACAAATAAATATAAATGTGATAAATAGTATAAAAAATATATTTAGGAATGTAAAACTCCACTTTTACATATTTGAATCCTCTTCTTTTGAATGAATTTGGGGTTTAATGACTTCCTTCCCCTATGTTTGAAGGTAGAGATCAGAGGTAGGTGGTCCTATGCAGTAAAAATATTGGTCTTAATGGAATGTAAGGCACTGAAGTGTGTGTATTTAAATATTCTCGTTTGTGCCCATGGACTCACAATTTTCTTCACTGTCAGACAATGGGCACAATTAGAATATTTAAATACATCTCTAGCTCAAGTACCTGGACATTTCCAGGTCTGATGAGTGAGCACACTGGCTTGAAGCAGGTGCTTCAAGGTTATGAATGTGTTAGCCAAATCTCTGTGACCCAAAGTGCGTTTGCTTTAAATGGTCTTCCCCAAGCTCTCTATTGCTCTTTGACTCTTTCAGGACTTTTCCAAAGGGAATCTGAGCGTCTCACAACAATTTTCTGGTAATTCTTCTTCTACATACTCATGTAATAATTGTTTAACTTTCTAGCACTTTTACAGAATTTCTCAGCTTTCTCTTCAGTATATTCATGTATACAAATCGATACTAAATCTTTAAAAAGAGCTTACTTCTTTCTTGTTATTTCCTAGTCTAATCGGTTTAAAAAAACACACACACTTCAATTTCTCCAATTACATTCTTTGGAAAATAGGTGTTCCAGAACATCTGCGGCTTTACAGAATACTTCGAAGTTCCTGTTAATGTATCTTATATTCTGTCGCTTAAAAGAAACCCAAAGTTTTATTGTCTCATTTCATGTGGAAAAAAAGAAGGAGCAAAGATAAAGCCAACAATTTATTTAGGTAGAACTCAACATGAGGTATTAAAATTACCAGTTAGTTGCTCTGTACCATATAGTTCAAAAATTATATAATTAAAATGCAATAACTTGGTATTAAAAATTACATTATTATGAAGTTCAGTAACTTCAGGACTTTCAAGCTTAATTTAAAAAATATATGGTAACCATATTGAAGAAAATAATTCATATTCATGTAAATATGCTTTGAAAATGAAAGCATTTATAAGGCAATAAATTTATTTATCTTGCAAAAATTAAACTTTCCTCTCATTTTAGTAATATAATTCTAAATCCTCCACATAAAATATCTAAATTAAGATAATTTTTTAAATTATACTTTAGGTTCTGGGGTACATGTGCATATCATGCAGGATTAAGCTAACATCTGCATATGTAACAACCTCAAGATCATGAGCAAACTACAAACTGAATGGCTTCATATTGTGAATTTTAAATAAATATTCAGATTCAAAATAAAAATGACCCTTGATGAATTATCTAGATACATCTGATGAGAAATTTTCTGATCCTTATTTTTTGTTTCATAAATTTCTCCTCATTTTGTTACTAAATGCTGGATTGGTTGAGTACATAAACAATATAGTTTCTGGTAGAGAGGAAGTAGAATATAGCTTTGTATAAAAATTCTATATAAAGGTTGAGAAAATGCTGACAGGAAGCCATATCTTAGCTGTAAGTCTACTACTTAAAGTCTTAAAAAGGAAAGCTCAAATTCAATTTAGAAGGAAAATGGCTATTGAAATATATGAGTGTTTGCTCTTAAAATATCTATTTTGATTAAGGTCATCATTCTATTTCTTTCTTGCAACTAAATCATCAGAAAAACCATAAAAAGCAAATTTCCTGAACTGTGGGGTCTTACTATTGTTAAAAATAAACCTAATTGAAGATCTACAGGCCTTGTAGTCTTGTTTGTTTATGTTATTTGCTCTAAGGATGTTACATGTTTCTTCTGCTTCCTCTAATACAATATCACACCTGCTAAATAGTACATTAAAGTGACTACTCTTAATAAAGTTTCAATGAGAAAATATTAATGGGGGAGAGTAACAAGCAAATTTTCATTGTAAGGGGAGATAGCTGAGTGTTAGTAAAGATATGAATATGTTTTTATTCATTTATGAATAAGCATGATATAAGTAGTAAGGCAAATGTTTAGAATGTAAAGTTACAACTTCACATACCCATTAACATCAGATAGGGAACCAATTTTATACTCCTTAGTGTGAATCAATTTAAAATATTTACAGAGCTTTTATAAAAAGTCTACCTAGTTCTCATTAAATAAATTGGGTTTAATTGTTCTCAACAGATCTTTTTGTTCATCTTATAGAGTATCTACCTTCAGGTGTTAAATATACCCTTCTGAAGACTAGAGTCCCTAGTTTATGATCACAGTGCACACTTTTGTCTAAGGGCACTAGGGATTAAATGAAAGTAATCCAAGCACTTATCAAGCCACATTTATTTAACTAGTGAGAAATGCTAATAGGAAGATATTGGCTGAAAAGTACATAAAAGGTGGGAGAGAAAAAAATACAAATATTAAGCTAAAGGCAGGCACTTGACCTAATATGGACAAGGAAACTAAGCCTGAGCAAATGATTTTAAGAAGTACCTGACATAGTTGGAACAAAATGAATTTGGCAATTGTTTCTTCATGTTATGAGAGTGGGAAAAAGAGGCATTGAGACAAAAAGGGAGGGATTATAGTATTTCTTAAGAAGAGAAATGAGTCATACTCAAACAGGGATTTCATCTCTAGGATGAAGAAAAGGGACAGATATTAGAAATGTTGTGAGGGACCAAAGGATTTGGCAACTGCCTAGCTCAAAGATTTTGTATTATTGTAATTTTCCAATGTCAAAATTTTCTCAATTTTAGGACATGGCAGACAATCAAGGTTCTGTGTCCCTTTTGTTTACACAGAGTATAACAGGAGTGTCAGGTATTACTTTAGATATTCCCTGGGCACTTTTTCTAAACAAAAGTGCCAATTTGGGGATTTTGATCTAAAATGACTAATGTTCTTGTTTGCACATGTATTTTTAAAAATGAGTGATTTGACAAATCAAATAATGAGTATACTGAGTATCTAATGAAGTGGAGCATGATGCTAAAAACTTATCTTCCTTAGCCTGTATTTATCTTTCTGAGACCTATGTAGAGAACTTGCTTTTATTTCCCTTTAAGAAAGACAGACACAGGCTGGGCGCAGTGGCTCATGCCTGTACTCCCAGCACTTTGGGAGACTGAAGTGGGCAGATCACGAGGTCAAGAGATTGAGACCATCCTGGCCACCATGATGAAACCTCAACTCTACTAAAAATACAAGAATTAGCCATGTGTGGTGGCAAGCACCTGTAGTCCCAGCTACTTGGGAGGCTGAGGCAGGAGAATCGTTTGAACCTGGGAGTCCTAGGTTGCAGTGAGCTGAGATTGCGCCACTGTTCTCCAGCCTGGCGACATAGCCAGAATCCGTCTCAAACAAACAACCAAACAACAACAAAACCACAGACTCCCAGACTCCTGAAGGTTGTCATTTCCCAAAATATCACAGCCAAGATGAAAAGTAGCATCTTTTGGTATTTAAACACCTTGCTGTGTTTATTCTACACTGCCTCCTATTACAAAATATTTTACTAGTGAGTATGTTTGGAATATTTAAAATTTACTTTGTAGAGTTAAAATCTGTTTCTGTAGATACAGGGGTCTACCTTTCCTATTTCATGCATGTTCTTTAGCATGTCGTCCATATCACTCTCATCTATATTTAATTATTACATCTTATACAAGTAGCATTTAGGATTATCTAATTCAGGGTATATAAATTAAATTGATAGAGATATAAAATAAAATCTTTGAATTATTTATCAAATGATGTATCTATTTTTTGTAACTGCATTTTCTGTCTGTACTTCTCATTGATTTCAGAAAAAGTTGCTCTTGTCTTCTGTATAGCAGAATAATTATGGAAGTACCACTTAAAGGTGTGAAATATAGTCTACAATGTATAAGAGTTCTATACCTCATTATAAATAAATAAATATATAAAATAAAGACCTATGTGAACTTGAAATATACTTTAATTAAAAACTAAACACTGAATTTTATTATATGCCAAGATGAAGAAGTAAAATATTACTTAGGCAAGAGTAAACAACATGTTACAGCTTTTCATGATGTGTGCATGATTTTCAATGTTCATTTATTTTATAGGAATGGTTGTCATAGGTTATACCAACTGGTCTCATGTGTTCCCCATCTGAAGCTTTATGATAAGCTTTACAGTTATCAAGCATCTGTGCCTCATTCAGCTGCTGGCTGGAGTTCTAAACTTTGTTCAGTTTTGCCAAAATCCTCCTACAGGTTAAACTGTGTCCAGCAGATTAAAACATATAAAGAGCTAAGTCAGTAGAGTTCAAATTACTGAGTTGTAACACATTTGTATGCATAAGAAATATGTTACCAGTTTTCAAAATGCCTAAAACTTTCCAAGTAGGAAATGCATGAATAAAAATCTAGAAGTATTGAAGAGTACATGGTCATGTTATAAATTAGAGCATTCTCTTCTAAATTTCCTAACCCACTGAATTTCTTCCCTGTATAACCAAGAGTATAATTTTTAAAATGCTTTGGTATTCACCATAAAATTGTTTCCACAGGATACATTGCAAGACAGGCAAAAAAGAGAAAGAGGGAAACGAGATGATCCTATTTCTTATTTCCTTTTAGAGTGTATGTTCTATGAGCTTTGGGATTACGTAGCACTGTATCTGGGGAAAAGTTCAGACTTAATGGGACTCAAAAAGTATCTCAAAAGACTAGAGGAATATCTTTTGAAATATTTTTAAGTGAGGCTGACTTTTCCCTACCTTTGAATTCCACTATGACCTGAGCTTTTGAGAAGGAGAGTTAAACCTATGAAAAGAGTTTATATGGTTCTTTCCTGATGGAAATATAATTTAAAATGGTTGTTCCTGGGGAATTTATAATTTTATCTTATTTAAACATATGTATAGATACATAGTAAATATAAAATAATAGAAGGAATAAAATCAATTACCATACCTCTCCATTAAAGAAGCAGAAAATGGTAGAGACCAAAAGACCCTGTAAAAGACAAACAGAATGATCTGAATCCTAGTGGAAAGATACATGTGTTTGTAAACAAATAGCTGTACAAGTAGTCAGAAGTAAAACCAAAGCTATATGTATATTTAATACCAAACTTCTCAAGCTGCCTTCTTATCAAGAATGCCATACCTGGAAGTGCATATGGATGTGCATGATGTAGTCATATATCTCCTCTGCAATCTTTCCTTCCGGTCGCCATGGAAACAGCACAAATTCAATGCCAAGTAATGGCACTAAGATAAGAGTAGCTCTCACAGCTTTCATGTAGAGATTGGATTCCGCTTGGTGTGTAACTTTTAACTTGGTGATGAGAACACGTACAATATTTAACAAGAAGAAAAGATTCACCTAAAAAGAAAATAAAATGGCATCTGAAAATAATTTCATGTTTATTATTAAGAAATATTATTCAAGTATCTCCAACTGTATAAATCTTAAAACATTTTTAATGTACAAGAATATTTTTAAAAGGTATGATTGCCTAGGATATGAATTTATATTTCTGGAATTGTGATTTATCCATTTAAAAGTACATCAATTTTAATAAACCAGTTTTAGAAAAGTAAAATTAAATTATGATAGAATTATTGTGGAACATATTCAGTTAAGGAATATTTCAGTGTTTTTCTCTGCTCATTTTTACATACAATAAAAAAATTCTGTGGTCTAAAAACTAAAGCTTTTGAACATTTTCCTATCAAAGAAAATAAATGTTTAGAGAAAAATGCTAATTTTTAAACCATTACTTCTTAATCGTGTCCAAAGCATATACTTTCCAAATGCATATTATACCATAATAACCATTTTCATCTTTTAAACCAAAAACTTTCCTGTTTCTTTTTGGAACAATAATATTTACAACACCTCTCCAAAATAGTACTGTAATCCTCTTTTACTTATGACGGAACTGAGTTATACAATTCAACAAGCCAATATTCAACCCAGGTCATTGTAGAGCTAAAATAATTTGGCATTCTATAAGTCCTCCTGTCGATTACTGTCTGCAGTGACATACATTCAATATCTTTGTGCCTTAACAACTTTCCCGAAGACACAGTAGCTTCTTTGGATGGGAGACATAAACCTTTGACAATGTAGTGTGACTCAGCAAACAGGGTCCTACTGAAACATATTTATTTCTCTTTCTCTCTCTGAATACAAGTTTATCTTTTTCTTATTTTCACCCAAGTCAGTATCTTTTACTTTAGTCCATTTTCTTTATGCCCATTCCTTATGCTTTCCATAGAGTCATGAATATTAATTCCAGAAGCACTCCATAGGGGCTAATTGCTATTCTCTTTTCTTTTTCCTCACCCTTAGTTCTGGCATCTGCTCTTTGTGTAATAATCTTACATTTTCAAACTATTAATCAAATATCATTTATATCCATTCATTATTTCCCATTTATTATAGAAAAGAATTAACAAATTGCATCCATTTGCTAAGCTGACAGATATGTCATAAAAATAATTGGGCATAAAAATATTCTACTATTTTTAGAAAATTTAGTGGAACATATGCTGCAAAAATATACAGCTCACTATATTCCTAATGGAAACATATCTATAAAAAGCAAATGTGATGAAGACAGAAGCAGAATAAGCCATTTCAACAGGTGTCAGAATGAAACGTGATGAATCAACATGTCAGCTGTGATTCCACTCATCGTAATATATTCCTTTCCTAAGCGTCCATTGCTCTTTTTAAAAAGATAATAATGCTCTTTTATCTGCTTAATATAGAATATATTATAATCTTAATATATTAAATAAATTATAAAAACAGTAGAAATGCAGCAATTTAGATCCTGATTATATGAAAATTTTTAAATTCAAAGTGCTTCTTCAAATGGCAAGTCTGATTTAAAATGTGAAATTAGAAACTAGAGTTGACAATGGAATTAATTATTCTATTAGCTATTTTATAAATAATTGTCTTTGAGTGAGTCGGATGCTATTTTCCATGCTATTTTTCAACAAAACATAGTTTTTGAGAATTATAATTCTCATCTTACTCCATTTTCTGTAAATACTTCCATTTACTTTAAACAAAAATAGACAAAGAATTTTAAATTTTAGAAGAACTGTGTCTGAATTTCACTCACCCTAGAGCAAAAGTAGTTCAGTAGAAGAGAAGAAACCTTAAACTGTCATACTCATAAAGTTCACATAGCTAGTAGCACATCAGGCTATTTTCATACCACGATACCATGCTGGTGTCATGACAGAAAGCAGGGTAAATCTCCACAGTGAATTTAGGAGAGTTTCTGGAAGTCGTTCCCAAACAATCACCTAATTATGCACTCAGGTCATCTAAATATCTGTCACTGAAACCAAATTAAATGTATCATCGCTCAACTTCCCCTAAGTAGGATCTCAAAAATGTAGTCACTCCAATACCACCCTGCTGACATGGAAATGTAATAGAGGAAGTTTGAGTGGAATGACATGTGGTTAAAATGTCTTATTTATAAAAGTTGTACAAAAACATATGATGACAATGAGAACAATTACTAGGGCTCCTCCCAGGAGCTTAGAATTGGCCAGGACCAAGGAGGAGCTCTGGAGCTTAAACAAGGACAGAATAATTTATCCTGGTAGAAAAATAGGTTTCTAATCTTGTTTTAGGCCAATAAGATAGGAAAGTTTTAGGCAACCCAGGTGAATTTTCACTTATTTTCTACTGACCAGCTTGATGGGCTATATTCCTATATTTCATCCTTGCTGCGTCATTTACTCTTCTTCCTCAAAGTTGACATGAACAGACTTTTCCAAGGATTGTGTAGATACTGTTATATTTTGCGTTTGGTAGGTGCTTTTACTTCCTGAATCTCACTGATTTAAAAGTTTGAATCATGTATCCCTCTGTGCAGCCAGATCTTTTGTAATAAAATATTGACTTGTGTTTGTTCTGGAATCTCCTGGGTAGCCCAAACAATACATCATAATTTCTTTGAGCTCTCCTCAGAATAGAAGCATGTTATCATGCAGAAATTACAAGTGAAGAAACTTTGAAGGTCATTTTTTTTCAAGAATTTATAATATTCTATGTACTAACTGTGCCAAATCACTTAACAGAAAATATCTAATCCATATAATACCCTGTGAGTTATAATTCTTATTATTTCATCATTACAGATGAGAAAACAAAGACACAGAGAGAGGTTAAAAACAAAACAAAACAAAACAAAACTTGCCCTGAGATGATACACAGGCATCTGCGGTAGGGCTACAATTCAGTGCTGACTGTATTGAGCACAGAATGCAAAGCCAAGCAGTCTCAGGGCAAAAACTTAAACATAGTAGGTCACTCACGCCCTTAGAATATAGGAGATGGAAGGGAAGGAAGTGCCTCTACCTTTGAAATTTTCACTATAATCTACATTAAGGTATATCAAAAATTTTATAAAAGTCATCATAAATTCTATAAGAATGACTTAGAGATACATTTTGAGAATGGTTTGAACAGCGTTCCAACGCAACCATATACTAAACTGCAACTACCAAAAATAATTAAATAATAGAATATCTGTATTAAAAAAGAAAAAGAGTCTGAAAATAAAAGTGAGGAAGCTTTGAATTTTACATGAGAAATATCTCACACACACACACAGATGCACACCCAGAGAGAGAGAGAGAGAGAGAGAGAGAGAATTTAATACCATATGTAGATAAAGGGTATTCAAAAGGAAGAGAGGAAGTCAAATTGTCTCTGTTAGCAAATGACATGATTATATGTTTAGAAAGCCCTACTGTTGCAGCCCAAAATCTTAAGCTGATAAGCAACTTCAGCAAAGTCTTGGGATAAAAAATCAATGTGCAAAAATCACAAGCATTCCTATACCCCAATAATAGACAAACAGAGAGCCAAATCATGAGTGAACTCCCATTCACAATTGATACAAAGAGAATAAAATATCTAGGAATACAACTTACCGGGGATGTGAAGGACCTCTTCAAGGAGAACTATAAACCACTGCTCAAACAAATAATAGACAATACAAACAAATGGAAAAAAACATTCCATTCTCATGGATAGGAAGAATCAATATCATGAAAACGGCCATACTGCCCAAAGTAATTTATAGATTCAACGCTATTCCCATCAAGATACCATTGACTTTCTTCACAGAATTAGAAAAAACTGCTTTAAATTTCATATGGAGCCAACAAAGAGTCTTTGTAGCCAAGACAATCCTAAGCAAAAAGAATAAAGATGGAGGCATCACGCTATCTGACTTCAAACTATACTACAAGGCTACAGTAACCAAATCAGCATGGTACTGGTACCAAAAAAGATACATAGACCAAGGGAACAAAACAGAGGCCTCAGAAAAAACACCACACATCCACAACCATTTGATCTTTGACAAACCTGACAAAAACAAGAAACGAGGAAAGGATTCCCTATGTAATAAATGGTGTTGAGAAAACTGGCTAGCCATGTGCAGAAAACTGAAACTAGACACCTTCCTTACACCTTATATAAATATTAACTCAAGATGTATTATAGACTTAAACATAAGACCTAAAACCATAAAAATCCTAGATGAAAGCCTAGGCAATACCATTAAGGACATAGGCATGGCAAGGCTTCATTGACTAAAACACCAAAAGCAATGGCAACAAAAGCCAAAATTAACAAATGGGATCTAATTAAACTAAAGAGCTTCTGCACAGCAAAAGAAACTATCATCAGAGTGAACAGTCAAGCTACAGAATGGAAGAAAATTTTTGCAAACTATTCATGTGACAAAGGGCTAATATCCAGAATCTACAAGGAACTTAAACAAATATCCAAGAAAAAAAAAGTCATCAAAATGTGGGCAAAGGATATGAACAGACACTTCTGAAAGGAAGAAATTTATGCTCCCAACAAACATACAAAAACAAAAAAAGGCTCATCATTGCTGGTTGTAAGAGAAATGCAAATCAAAACCACAATGAGATAACCATCTCATCCCAGTTAGAATGGCAATCATTAAAATGTCAGAAAACAACAGATGCTGGAGAGGATGTGGAGAAATAGGAACGCGTATACACTGTTGGTGGGAGTGTAAATTAGTTCAACCATGTGGAAGACAGTGCAGTGATTCCTCAAGGATCTAGAACCAGAAATAACACTTGACCCAGAAATCCCATTTTTGGGCATACACCCAAAGGATTATAAATCATTCTGCTATAAAGACACATCCACATGTATGGTTATTACAGCACTATTCACAATAGCAAAGACTTGGAACCAACCCAAATGCCCATCAATGATAGACTGGATAAAGAAAATGTGGCACATAACACACCATGGAATGCTATGCAGCCATAAAAAGGATGAGTTCATGTCCTTTGCAGGGGCATGGATGGAGCTGGAAACCATCATTCTCAGCAAACTAACACAGGAACAGAAAACCAAACACCACATGTTCTCATTCATAAGTGGGGGTTGAACAATGAGAACACATGGAAACAGGGAGGGAAAGATCACACACCAGGGCCTGTTGGGGGTTGAAGGAAAGGGAAAGGATAACATTAGGAGAAATTCCTAATGCATACGGGGCTTAAAACCCAGGTGACTGGTTGATGAGTGCAGCAAACCACCATGGCGTATGTATACCTATGTAACATACCTGCACATTCTGCACATTTTCCCCAGAACTTAAAGTATAACAAAAAAAATTAATAGCAGCTGTAACTAAAACATAATTTCCAAGGACTGTAATTGCATAATGATCTCTAATACTCTCTTAGACAAAGCATGCTAGTTTGATAGTTTGTATTAATTTACTTTCTCATTCAAATAATGTAATACACCTGTAATCCCCAGCATTTTTGGAAAACAAGGCAGAGAGATCACTTGAGCCTAAGAGTTCAAGACCAGCATATACAACATAGTGAGACCCTGTTTGTATAAAAAAATTTTTTAAAATTCGTCAAGCATGGTAGTGTATACCTATAGTCTGAGCTTCTCAGGAGCCTGAGTTGGGAGGATCACTCAAACCCAGGAGTTGTGGGCTGCACTGCGCTATGATTATTCTACTCCACTCCAGTCTGGGCAATAGAGCAAGATCTTGTCTCAATTAAAATAATAATAATAATCATAGTATAATAAAAGCATCTAACGTGACTTCTGTTTTCCTGCAACTACACTCAAATGTCTACTTGGTGCACTCACCTTAAGTGATAATAATTATAATGTAAAATGTACATAAGTATTTTGTTTTTTCTTGTTTGCCACCTCACCCCCCTCCTTGATAGATTTATCCTCTGTTCCTCTCTGTACCACAGGAGGCTGATTTGTGTGGACAGTATCACCCAGACTTCCTTGCTCTGTGACATCTACTGCATCTGGCTAATGGGAAAAACCAAAAGATAAGAGTGTGGGAATAAAGATAAATTTGAGTATTTGTTTCTTCTGCTTCTTTTCTGCCAGGCTTTGGTTTTGCTAATGGTTGTTTTTCTCTACTCAACATCAAATCTCTTATTGGGTGACTCCTCCCAATGCTCATCCCACTGCACTAACAACCCTCTCTTTGGGTCTAGCTGTGATAACAGCATCCCACTGTTGGTCCCTAATGGCTCACCATCCCTTACTAATTAGTTCCTTTGCCTTTCCTGCCCGTACATCAAATATGACACCTTCACTAAAACTTATTCATTAAGGAACTGTGAGCATGCATGTCTGTGTCCACTGGAATCCTGAAGGATACCATAGGCCAGATGATCCAGAAATAAAGTTGAAATGTGAGCAATGATAAGGAAAGGAGAATTTATTACATACCAGTAAAGCAGCACAAATTGGACCATGGATAATGTAGAGGAGATGGGTATCAGAACTGATCCAGCAACTAGAGAAAACATAAAAACATTATGTTAAAAATTTGTATTTTACTTTGTTCCAGTAGAAATAATAAAAAGAGATTTTCTTACTTGTCATTGTAATATAAGCTTCTAGCAATGGCATGTATACAAGCCGGAATCAGTGGAAATCCTGTAATACCAAAGAAAAAGAAAATAAATAGGACTTTTTTCTACAGATGGTATTTCTAAAATATGTAATGAAATAGAAAAATTCAAATATATTCCAGGAGCAAACAAAGTACCCACTATTTGTTGAGTAAACATTATTTGTATAGTCAACAATACACATTATAAAGTATTAAGTATTTACATTTTTATGTTTGTGTGTATATATCTGTGTTTTCTTCTAATATAAGTCATAAGTCATTTTAAATCAGTGGACTTCAGAGCTTAAGTCTAAAGATGTATTTTGTAAGCCCCAAGGATTAGAAGAAATTCAGCATTCATGTTCTTTCTGTGAGATGGAATGGCCAATGTTTGGCACATTATCAGATGTGGAAAAAAGTTAAGAATTACAAGAACTTCCACTATCAGAGAGATTACTACTAGAAATCCATTATTTGAAGAACAGAAGAAGAAAAACAGAGATTAATTTATGTACCAAAAATTTGGCATGCTTGGAACTTTCTAAATTGGCTCTTCTGAATATAACATTAGGCAATACTTTATAAAAGTAATCAGAATACACTAAAATTGTGTGTGTGTGTATACACATATGTATATCTGTATATCTATTTCTCTTTAGATATAGATGATAGCTTAGATAGATAGATAATAGGCAGACAGGGACAGAGAGAGAGAGAGAGAGAGAGAGAGAGACAGAGAGAGAGAGGATAGGTAAATAGATGATAATAGGTAAGTACAACTTTAGTTTTGTTTCTCGAAACTAGTCCTGTTAATTTCTGCACTTCATATTTTGTATTATTCCAGTTATTTTTAATATGTCAGAAGTATATCACTGTTTGCTTTGTGAAAAATACCACATCAGTAGATTGTATGGAAAAAAATAAACCTTTTGTATGCCTTTATGCAATTACAAATCCCTCTACTCTTATCATAAAATGACAATTTTTTTAAACAAATAGTTTTAGAATGAAACTTCAAAGATGTTTAAACGCAATGCTTTCATTGTACACATGGCAAAAATGAATATTCAGAACAGTACAAAGACTAAATCCCTAATTTCTATTTCTATTTCTATTGTTTTAGTCACTGCATATTCAGCAGAGATACACTATTCATTGGCATATTCAATAGAAAAAAAGACACTATTATATATTGACTTGTGACTACTGAAAACAATGGATGAGTTAGTGATACTTTGCTTAAAATGTTACAATTTACAAAAATAGGCAAAAATTCATCACCTGATATTCTTTAAAAATGATTGCTCATTGGTATATTTGTGTTACAAAGGAAGCTGGCATCCTCCAAAGGCTTTTTTAATCCATTGAATCAGCAGGTATGAATAATGGCACTTACCCCACCCAAGAAAATAATACCACATCAAGTGTTGCTTCTCTGCAAACACGGCCACCACGATGAGTGTGTGTAGGTAAATGCCTTCACAGAGCATCCAAAAGTAATTACAGCCCATCAAGTAAAGATGAATGAACTGGGACACCTTGCAACTAACCTATGAGGAAACAAAACAAAACAAAACAAAACAAAACAATATTTACTTCTTTATGAATTCACATGTAAAACAAGAGTCTAGTTTAGCTCAGGAAACATGGAACTTTCTCTCCTCTACACAAAATCCTGTATGTTAATGATTAGGAGGATTTGTGGAATGCCAGTCTTCATACTCATCTAATGATGCCTTTAGAGATCATAGCCATAGACTCCAAATATTTATAATGGTATATCTTCCAGAAAAAATGTATAAATTCTAAATCTACTTTATTTAGTGAATGTGTATTTTCTGAATGTGTTTTTGTTATTATGTAATTATAAGTACAAAAGTTTCACACATAAATAGCTTTACAATTATTTACATTGACATCATCATGAATCCCTTGACTGTTGCATTCTGTTGGAAGTAATAGTAATTTTAAAACTAATTCATTAAAAGTGTCCAAATGCTTGAAAAGTTTTGCATATTACATGCTACCCATGAAAATGCTTATTAAATAATAATCTAATACGTACATAGATTATCCTGTCCAAATATGGGGTTTGAGGGCTTTTGTGTAAGTAAAAACAGGACAAAATTATGGTTTCTCTTCCTGTTTTCCTGAGGTGTCCACTTTTGCTTCTCTACTTTTAAAGAGGCAGGAAGAGAGACATTCAAATTAGAGTAAAAAAAAAATCACACACACACACACACACAAAGGAGTAAGAGAGATAGTTTACTCCCTTAAAGAGGAGAAAACAACTAAAGCTCTCCCAGAAATACACGGCCTGTTACTCCTATTGTCTCCAGTTTCTGGTCTGGTAATGAATAAATGTTTAATGGCAATTATCATTATTTTAGAAATAGTTTTTTTAGCCAAAAATAAAATTGAAAAGAAAATGCACTGATTGTTAATATTGGGTTATCACAGAATGGTAATAATGGCATTTGCTTAGGAGTTGGCCTAAAAATACTTTTACATATATTGTTTCATTTAATTCTTTCAGTAGTCCTATGAGGTGTACATTCTCAGTAGCCATGTATTTTATAGATAAAAAACTTAGAACCAGCAAATTTAAATGATTTGCTAGCATTTATACATCAATCAAATCTACAACCTGGACATAATCTTATAATTCCAGTTTTGTTTTCATTATACACAATGCCTCCTAACTAAAGGATATTTGTAAAACCCATTTATTCACTAAATGTATCTGCAGTATACATAACATTAAATTTTATATAATGTACCTTATTTGAATAAGTACATTTTAAACTGTGTTTTAAAAATATGGCCTGTAAGGCAACAATTTATAAATGTTTATTGAGACTGAACACTGTATTTCTTTTAAAAATGTTATGCTCTGAAGTTTAAGCTTACGTAGGATATGTACAATTCATTCTTTTACTGGTTTTATTGACTATTTAAAGTCAGCCTGATACCAACAATGCAATTTATTTAAATTTTCCATGTGCATGTACCATTTCCATGTGCATGTACCACTGCTTTGAGTTTTTCATTTGGATTGAATAAATATTATGTAGCAATAAACTATTATGTCCCATAGCAGCAGTACTCTATAGCTATAAAATGAAGTGAAGATATATGCACATGTATTATTTATACATGTATTATTTATTATTTAATTGAAGCAAAGAAAAATATTACACTTTTTGATGTTTACTGTTTATATCTTGGGGAATATTGAGAATACTCTAGGGGACTACTCTGTAGAGTATATGTAGCCATATTCTAATCTAGAAAGGTATATGTTTCTCAATATTCTCCAAGACATAAAAACTTGAAAATATACATAAGTGTCAGACTTGAGAATATACATACATGTGTACTTAATTATACACATCATGCATATGTCAACTGTGCTCCCCCTCTCCCATTAGGCCCTGGAACCAAGGACACAATCTTGTTTTACTTACAGGATTTGTGGCTACCAAGGCCTGGTTGTTGGCCACTGCAGTGAGGTGAATGATTGTTACAACAGAGTTACAAACAAACGAGAAGAACAGATTTTTGTGTAAGGTAATCCTTTGGCAACTTAGGCTCCTAGAAAGCAAGAAAAACAAGTGTGTTGACATCATGAAATTTTTATATTAATCATTATTCAAATGAGATACATTCCCAACTCATAGCAGCTGCTCCACTTTTGAAAGAATGTTTTTTCTCCCTAAGATCCACTCATTATGAAATCTTAATTAGAGAAAACGTGTAAGTACTTAAACCTAGAGACAAATGAGTTGCTTCAATAGAAGTAGATATACATAGCGATAGAAAATTTGCTTGTACAAGACTCTACATGACTTTCTGTCTTAATTTCTGAACACAATGAATAGTTTAATTCATTTTGCAAACATTGAGATTTGTACAGTTAAATGACCAAAACTTAGGCAGTTAATTAATTTAAACACTGTATTTGCAGTCAGATTCTCATGTGGATAATTCTTTTTTCATTATACCGTATATATTGTTCTGTTTAAATATAGCTATGTGTTTTGTTGTGATAGTGGTGATTACACAGCTCTATCTGGAAAAAAATAACAATGTATTCAGAATAAATTAATTGATAAAAATGTAAACTTAGCAACCAATGAGATTTGCTCAACTTTACTGTATTTTTCAAATCGGTGCAGCCATATATAATGTAAAAATAGGACCACCTTTTACTAGGGTTCCTCTTATATGAAACAAAAGAATTTACTGTGTGTAGTTTGCATAGAAGTAGATTTTAGAAAAAAAGTCATTAATGATAAGTGGTGTCACTCTTAGTTTGAATCCATCTCCACTCTAAGAAGATTGTGCACATATGACTGCCTGCACTACCTCCTTCATAAAACATTTACTCAAAGGCTTATTATGGATAAATAATAGCATGGGATCTACTTGAACCTGAATACTTAATGTCAAGTGTGAACTCATATGAAGAAAGACCTGAGGAATTATTTCATGACAGAGGCATAAAATTTCATGATGTGTGTTTTTAAAAAACATATGCAATTAATATGGTCAACCTATATAATCCATCATATATAATTCAAACCAAAGGCTTCTATTTTGGAAACTTTGAGAAGAATTTTACCCAATTTTATCACTACATCTCTTTATCTTAAATAGACTGTCTGCCCAGGATATTAGAATTACGATGGGGTGCCAAGGTTTTCTATATTTAAAAAGTGCAGTTTAGAGTATATTGCCTCTGAAATTGCCTTTCTTCCAACTATAGGTCTGTGATTCTATATATAGCTCTAGCAAAAAGTGCCTGGAGGGATATTTAATCCAAATCAATATTTATAAATTGTCAATGTATGCCTTCTACAAGTCTTCTATGAAAGGATTCATGGGCACGATGGCTCTTGGAATGATTGCTGAGTGTGTGTGACAGTCATATAACAATAAATATGTAAAATCCAGCTGGAATCCATCCAAACAACTGGGACCAGCTAGTATTTTTATATTAAATAGTGGCTTACTTTGGCTTGACTTTTTACAGTTTACAGGAATAGTAAGGCAGGCAGTAATCAAACCTTATCTACAGATTATCGATGATAATCTATATAAAAAACAAAATTTTGAATGTTTTGAACAAAGGAGTAGAATGATTTCTACTATTACTTAGGGAAATTCAACACTGGGAGAAAGACAATCCTACTTTTGATAAAATGCCACAGCAGTGACATATTACTTTCTGTTCATTGAGCATGAAGAGAATTAATGAATGTCAGAAAAAGTCTAGTAAGCAATGTTCTTTTCAAATAAGTTATATTATGTGTGGTTTATTTCTGTAATTAATCACTGTTCCATGACGGAAATTATAAACATATAAAATTTGTTCACATGGTCTTATTTTTCTATTATTATTATAATTTTTTGGAGACGGTATCTTGCTCTTTTGCCCAGGCTGGAGTCCAGTGGCATGAGCTCGGCTCACTGCAACCTCTGCCTCCCTGGTTCAAGTAATTTTCCTGCCTCAGCCTCCTGAGTAGTGGGATTATAGGTATGCACCACCACACCCAGCTAATTTTCGTATTTTTAGTAGAAACAGGGTTTTACCATGTTGGCCAGGCTCATCTCGAACTCCTAACCTCGTGATCCACCTGCCTCGGCCTCACAAAGTGCTGGGATTACAGGCATGAGCCACAGCACCTGGCCCACATGGTTTTATTTTAGAATGCCTGCTTTGAGCTTACCCTATGCCTATTGAGCGCCAAGTATTGTTTAGAGAGGAACTGGAACTGCTTATCTATGCAAATATACATGCATTTAGTAATACAATATAAGTAACTCAGGTACCATCACAGGAAAAAAAATAAAGCACTTTTCTTAACTGGGCAATTTTATCGTTTTCTGCTCAACACACGTATATCTAAGTCCATTGGCTAAGACATATCTATAAACAACAAAATTTCATAGTTTTCAAACTATGACGAAAAGACTGAGGTTTGTTTAGACAGCAAATGATATAGTTGTAAGAAGTAAGTTGGAATAAACGAAAACAAACATTAAAGAAGACTTTCAAAAATAGAACTAGTTGGCCATAGAAAAAGAATGAATTTCTGTCACTCACTGCAATATTGATGTAACTGGAGGACGCTATGTTAAATGAAAAAAGCCAGGAACAGAAAGAAAGGCTGCATGCTCTCACTTATTTGTGAAAGCTTAAAAAATGTTGATTGCATAGAAGGAGAAAGTAGAACTAGAGGCTTAAATGGTAAGGGGAAGGTGGAGGTAGGGAGAAATTTGTTAAAGGATACAAAATTACAGCTAGATAAGAGGAATACATTCTAGAGTTCTATATCACTATAGGATGACTGTAGTTAACAATGATATGCAGTTTCAAATTGCTAGAAGGATTTAAATATTGCATGATAACAAAAATTAGAAAAAAAAGATAGCAAGGAGGGTATTGAATTTCCCCAAAACAAAGAAATTATAAATATTTGAGATAATGGATATGCTAATTATCCTGATCTAATCACTATATATTATAGATTGCTAAAAATCACTATTATCCCATAAATATATATAATTATTGTATGTCAATTTAAAATGACATAAAATAAATAGTAATACATGATAGAAGAGCTAAAAGATTGGAGGTAGGAACCTATAATACAAATATTTATATTTTAACTGTTTGTATTAATAATATTCACATGTGTAAAGATTGGAAGGGAGTAAAATTAAATGCTAACTGTAGTTAGTTGAAAACAAATTTTATCCTCTTGTATACAGTTAAAGTTTAATGCTCTTTATATAAAGTTAAATGTCCTCTATAAGGGTCTGTATTTCTGTGCCTCTCAGAATTCCCTTTTTTGTAACCCTGCTCCTACTTCAATTCATCTTGAAAGGTAAGTACTTAAAAATGAGCTGCTGGTATATATTTTCTTCCAAAAATGTTATTATTGTGAGTACACACACACACACACCCACACACACAAATGACTTCTTATTCTTTTATTATGGGACAAAAGGATTATACCGTATTTCTCTTTTTAAGAGCCAACAATA
Source organism: Cacajao melanocephalus (assembly GCA_963573385.1). NCBI lineage: Eukaryota > Metazoa > Chordata > Mammalia > Primates > Pitheciidae > Cacajao > Cacajao melanocephalus. The sequence continues at coordinate 6,280 of CAUYLG010006586.1, read as the reverse complement.
TCATTATGGGCAAAGTTTTGAAATAATAGAATGAAATTCCCTTGAAATTGACTAATATCAAGATAAAACAAGTTCTTAAGAAGATGCATTAAATTATTTCATTACAAAGACATTGAAGTTTCTTTAGAGTGTTTTACGCAATTATCCAAATAATGTGGTCAAACTATATAATCCACCCTATATAACTCAAACTAAATACTTTTGCTTTGGAAACCCTGATATCCAGGTTAGCTGCCCAAATTGTAGTAAACTGGACCATCGCCACATCATTTCATTTTGTGTTGTGTAAATATGTCCTACTGTCTAAAGTACTAATCTTTTGCTTTAATTTCTTCCATTTCTACCTCCAGGCACTGTGGAACTTAAACAAATGCAGACAGATGCTGACTAACATATGGTTTCTATCGGTGTCTAGTGGAAAAATGGCTCAGATTTTTCTGATGATGCATATTGTTTTCTTCTAAACACATTCATTAACACATGTAAGTAGATTGGTACAAATAAAAGCAACTTGTAAATGAAAACCAAAACATGTAATTGGTAAACACATGATTTGTTCAAATGAAGCCCTAAAATAATTGTATGCTTTTTCAAATATTAACCTGCAACCAATTTTGCCTACTTTAAATTTTTAAATATTCTTATTTTATTCAAAATAGTAAAAGCAATCATCTTGCAGCCTTAGAAAATGTTTACAAAAATTCTTTGCTTTCTTTGAATTTTATAATTTCCCTTTCTATCCCAGCATAGCCACAGAACAGAAAATGTGGTTTGTGGGTCCAGATTGTTTCTATTTCATACTTTTTACATATAATTATTTGAAAATGCTATTTCAATATGCAATTTTGGCAAGCAGTTACAGAGGCAGTTGATGCTATTGTGTCAACAAAATAAATATACTTCATATGTAATGAAATCATGTCTTTCAATTCAATTTTGGAACAATGTTAGAAGAAAGTAGCATCAAGTCACTCTGTGTAGTTCAGAAAGTGAATCTGAACTCTGCATTTATTGACAATATGACTTTGGGTAAATTATTTAAGATCTTGAATCTTTAATTTCCTCATCTGGAATTTAGGAATAACAATTGTACCTCATAGGATTGGCTTGAGAGTTAGAGGAGATAAATCACTTAAAATCTTAGCATAACATCTAACCCATGATAAACATCCATGTTAAGTTAGCTGTTGTTTTTAAACATGATTATCATATGCCTGATTTTAGTCAAATGCTCTAATGGGTTTTAGCTACAAATAATAAAATAACATCCAGGTTTACCTCAGTAATGTAAAACTTCCTCTATATTAAAACAAGTATGTTTTAAGTAACTCAATTAAACAGAAAAATAGTCATTTTTTCTTACCAAACAGAATTTAGCATTAGACAGAATTTCCATATGATAAAGGGCAGTAGATAAAGCAACTTAAATTATCTTCCCAAGAAATGTCACTTTTTTGTGTAGATGTTGGCAAATTATCAGGTTCACTTTCATGCAGATCCCAAATGTTATAGTATTCCATCTTCAAAGTTCTGCCACTAGTATGGACAATAACCTTGCCTCTGTCTTCCATTTGCTTTTGATATGAGCTAAAGATTTCCAAACTACTTTTCCCATTAGTAACGACGAGCAAAATGAATCATGAAAGGAGAAAGTACAAGCAATATAAGAATAGCACAAAGTATTGTTTTCTTATTCTAGTTTATCTAATTTAATTCCCAAATCCTCAGATCTTTTCCCCCCAAAACACTAACAATATATCCACAAGAAAAGCCCTGTCAGTCTGAACACTGCCACAAACAATAGGCAGAAAACAACAAATATATTAAAAGAATCAGAAGTATGACTCTCTTTTGTCTACTCAATGGAAACTCTTAAGTTGATGGAATCACATGTTTACATATAAGAAGTAGATATAACCTGTATCAATAGCTCTCTTTTGGGGGCTGCTGGTGATCCAAATTAGATTATGGCAGATTAGAAAGAGTGTGAGTATTTCAACCAAGATGCTCAGTTAAAGTCCTGGAGGAGAAATGATTGTTCTTCCTCCATTATGTTCTCTCTTCCCCTGCCCTTGCCTTTCAAGGCTGCTTATTTAATGCAATATTGGAGTATCAGGCTGCATAAGGAACAGCCATGTTCATTTTGTTTGGTCAACTGGTTTTCTACCATTTGTGAACTGCTTTGGTGAGAGTGCTTTTCCTGGTGTTCCAGTGAGCAGGAAACCAAAAGAAGAAAATCTTTCTGAATCCCTGAGATTCTTTGGCTCCAAAACCAACCAACCAAACAAAATCTTTTGAGAGGCAAAATTTATAATAACAGCAGTCACCCTTTTTGAAACCCTTAGAATATCCCCAGCATAGAGATAAGCACATTGAAGTTGTTATCATATTTAACAACTCCTTGAAGTATTATTGTCTTTTAATAAAATGGAGGTAAGTTTCTCAAGGTCACACTCTTATAAGTGATCTATTGAGTTTGAATTTTGAAGTTCTCAAGGAAGCAATACGGCTTCTGACTACTTTATTATCCATCTAGTCACGTACTATTGCAGAGTAATATTTTGGGCACTGTTATTAGAACTGAGGAAACAGTTGTAAATAATATAAAGCAAAACTCTGATCTCATGTGACTCAAATTATAGTGGAGGGTAAATAGGCACATAAATTAAACAATGTAATCCCAGATAGTGGTGTATGCTTTTTAGAAATTAAAACAGGACTAAGGGATACAAAAAGAATGCAGCAAGGGTGAGAAGACTACTTAACATACAACTGAAACAAGATAATAAGAGGAGAGAAATATGCCAAAGAGGGACGACACCCTGAGTCCAAGCCCTGAGCTTAAAGTTTCTGAGGGACAAGAACAGGCCTTGTGACAGATTACAAGGTAAAAGTCCACGTTGGCTTTTTTTCCATTCTCCAGAATAAGTAAACTAAATTCAAAGAAAGTAACTTGCTGAATGACTGTTCGATTCTGAAGTTCATATTCTTTTGTGTTATATAGCTTTTTAACAATTAAGGAAAATTGTTTACTTTATTCTTTTTTTAATTATCCACATCTCTTTCATGTAAGACCTTCTTGGTTTTTGACATCTTAACATTTTATCAGCAAATGTTAGCAGCATAATATCCAGTCATTCTGGTTTTTCTTTTCCCTGAACACTAAAAATATGCTACAGTTATCAGAGTGTACTTTGACTTTCTTCTCATATATGGTCATATCTGTGTGTATGATCTAGAAAAATAAGCTGTCTATAAGAATGGAAAACCTGACTGCAAAATATATGATGACTTGTAAGAGAAAGAATGTTATCTATTTCTATTCTTTATTTCAAATAACAAAGTTTTAATCTATTCAAGTTATGATATAATTTTCATAATTTGTCATTCTATTCCCATGAAAATTTATTTATACTTAAGTAGCACATATTTTAATTAGCTAAAACAGAAAAGATGAAATTCACTACTCAAAGGTTGCATATTTATCAAATATTTCAGTAGGAATAAAAATATGCAACATTTAATGTGGATTTATAGCTTTATGTTTTAAATATATTTTTTAAAATAAGTCCAAAATATCTAAATCAATTACTGTATTTACTTTATATTTCCATACCTGGGACTCTTCTCCATAAGCCAGTAATAGTTATGACCTTATAGCAGAACAGGTTAATGTTAAAGCAAGTCCATTACTTCTTGCACTACTCTGTCCTCATTCAAACCTTATACTCTACGTGGAAATGCAATTATTTTATTATATAACTAAATGGATGTATTTTAAACATTTTTGCACCATCTCACATTATGGAATAAGAATATTTTCACCTCTCACAACATTCAGTTAGAGGGGAATGGATTTTTATGTACACTGATTGATTAAAATTCATTAACTTGGAGACAGTTCCAGTGAGTATGATCCAATAAAATATTTAAGAAAAGCTATAGTTAAATAAATAATATCTCAGTTTAAGCTGAAGGAAACGTGAGACACAGACCATAGAATAGGATATATCTCAGGACCAGCGTATATAACAAATATACAATGAATAAATGAACATACCATGAGTTAAGAGAACAATGGGGATGCTGAGTAGGCAGTGACAGGTATACTATTCAGGGGACACTAGATGACTCCTTTGGAACTCAGTCCTTGTCAAACCTCTGACAGTGAAGTTGTCAGGTTTTAAATAAATGAAAAGTGAAACTTGCAATTTGTCAGAACAGGTGCAACTTCAGAGTAATCAGTAGAGCAAACCCTATAGGTTTCAATGTAGGATTTCATTAATAGTTATCTGTGTTTAAATATGGTTTAAAGATTAATCATGTGGAAGGCTGAGGCAGGAGAATCACTTGAACCTAAGAGGCGGAGATTGCAATGAGCCGAGATGGCGCCATTGCACTTCAGCCTAGGTGATAGAGCTAGACTCCATCTCAAAAAACAAATAAACAGACAAACAAAAGATTAATCATGCACAATTTTCAGGAGAAAATTATAGCTTAAAGAAAAACTATACTTGCTCTAATTAAAGAAAAACATGAAGAAACTGGAAATGAGATAAAAGTTCATAATATTGTTTAAATATATTCAGATGTGATCTAAGAAAAAAATGAGAATTTTGGTCATTTGTACTGAAAAGGAGAAATACAAGCACTAATAGGTTATTTTAATAAGTTACATTGAGAATGCTTTGGTCTACCAATTGGATAGAGGTTATTTTTCTGAATTTTATTTGGGGACTATGGCAAGTACCTACAAAAGACATTATTGTCTACATAGTTCCAAATATGCAATTTGGCTTTTAAATTGTTTGGGATCAGTGTCTGAATGTTAGCAAAGATGTTCTTTTTAAAAAAAATTCTTTTTTTTTCCTATAAAAGTTGGATAGATGTCATATGCTCTCTTTTCTGTGGAAAAACATGAATACTTTTTTTTTTTTTTTTTTTTTTGGTCTAGGTTGTTAGAGCAAGATTTGCTCTGCTCTCTGCTTTTAAACAGTAATTAAAACATAATTTGTAACTAATTCCAGTAAAGTTTATTTATTTATTTTTTTATCTAAAGGATTCCTCTTTGTTTTTCCAAGGATCATTATGAGTAAGAGTCATTGCCTCTCAGGGCTTGGCAAACCCTAAAGTTATGTCTCTTTCTCTTTTCTCCTCCCTCTCTGTTGCCTTTCTTTTTATCTCCTGCTCTGACTTGTTCTTTTAATTGGCTCTAATGTAAAACTGAAGTATATCTGGTGAATACTGTTTCATGTTCTCTGTTTCTAATTTAAATCATGGATGAGTGGTAGACTTTTCTCTCTCTAAATAAAAAATAACAAACAGTACCCTAAGTCAACTTTTTGTATGGTTCTTGGTTTTGATTAGGGTGGGTCAGTGACCCTCAGTTACCAAAAGAGAGGAAAAAAGTTTCCCATACTTAGTAAGCAAGAATAACTACAGTATGAGGAACTGGGTTAAGAAACAGAAAGGATCTGCTAATAGATATTTTTATACACAATTAATGATTTTATCTGAAACATCAGCTCCTCTAGGAATTCTTTTCAGGTTAGTTGGAAGAAAGTTAATAATTTCTTTTGCCCCTGATACTACGAGAACATACTCATGAACCATTCAAATTCAGTATTTTCTGAGGTGGCCGTACTCTTCTTTGGATCTAGCTGCAGAATCTTCCATCTTCTTTTACACAGATGCTTCTACTGATTTGAATTTTAGAGTCCTAGTCTAATACCTTTCTTTGTTGATGGAGACAAATAAGGCCAGACAATTTTAAGGGACATGTTGAAGGTCACAGATAAGACATGGGCAAGTCAGTCCTTATATGTAAGCTTCAAAACCAGTTCATGACTTTATTCCTTGAAAATTTATTGAGTGCTGGGAGGAGAGATCCAAGATGGCCAATTAACAACAGCTCAGGATTGTAGCTCCCAGTGAAAGCGCAGAGAGCGAGTGGACGCCGCACTTTCAGACGAATTTTTGTTGCACACAGACTAGGAGATTCCCAGCGGAGGAGCCACACGGGTCGCCAGCGCGACTTTTTTGGCCGGCGCGGCTCTTTTGCCGGCGCCTTGGCACGGCACTTCTCGGCACGGAGTATACGGGATGGGGTGCCCTTTGAGTCCGGCTCCGCTGGTCCCATTCCCACAAGGAGAACAGCAATTGGAAGTGCTGAGAACTGAGAGTTTCACAGTAAGCACAGCTGAACCGGGAAGGTCCAGCTGTGCGGGGAAGGGGCATCCACCAAAGGAAAACTAAGAAACAGAAAAAACTTCATCACCGG
>CAUYLG010006585.1:0-17297 GCA_963573385.1 Cacajao melanocephalus | reverse complement strand
ATCCACCTGCCTCGGCCTCCCAAAGTGCTAGGATTACACTAGCCACCAGGCCAGGCTTGTTTGCAATTATTTATATAAGCTAAGCAAAACTTTTAGGAAATCCTAAAAGAAAATAACATAAAGTTGTCAGTAGATTAAAATATAGCCGACTACTACATGCAAGAGGTAACAAAGCAGATAGGCATACGGCATGCTGAACAATGGAAAGTGTTTGTCTGGCTTCCTCTTCCTATTAGTCAATCTGTTTCTCAGCCAGATTAGAACATTCTGCTACTTTGTAAATAAACAAATGCTAATCTCAAGGCCAAATGCACTTCTGCTTAAGGAGAAAAAGAATATCTATGCGAACATTTAATTTGGATTATAAAGTAATAAATGCCTCAAACAGTGTTGCTGGATGATTTTTGAAATTACAGTGCTCACAGTTTTCTATCATTTACACCAGAACTTAACTACCTGGTACAGAAGAATTAACATGGGCTTTGAAGCTACGAACTTGGTTTGTATTTCAACTTGAAGATTCAAAATTTATTGGCAACTATTCTTTTCAAAAAATTTTTATTTCATTATTTTTATAATTTCAACTTTTATTTTAGATTCAGAGAGTACACTTGCACGTGCAGGTTTATTACCTGGTTACACTATGTGATGCTGAAGTTCGGCATATGACTGATCCCGTAATCCGGGGACTGAGCATATTACCCAATAGTTTTTCAACAGATGCCATTTCCTGACTCTCTCCAAATAATTTTAAGTACTTGAAACTTCTCAGTAAAAACATGGAGTATAACTCTGTTCAAGTAATTAGTGTCAACTAAATCTACTTACATTAAGTTCAATGGCAGAGTATACACCCTTAACCTCCTGAAGCTCTAAAGTTTTTCTCATTTAGCAACTAAAGTTCATTATGGGAGAGAAGTGCACTTTCAGGGAGTTTTAAAATTTCTTATAAAAATTCAAAAAGGCCAGGTGCAGCAGCTCACACCTATAATCCCAGCACTTTGGGAGGCTGAGGCAGGTGAATCACCTCAGGTCAGGGGTTCAAGCCCAGTGTAATCAACATGGTGAAACCCTGTCTCTACTAAAAATACAAAAATTAGCTGGGTGCAGTAGCTCATGCCTATAATCCCAGCTACTCAAGAGGCTGAGGCAAGAGAAACACTTGAACCCAGGAGGTGGAGGTTGCAGTGAGCCAAGATTATACCACTGCACTCCATCCTAAGCAACAGAATGAGACTGGGTCTTAAAAAAAAAAAAACTCAATCAAGGCCAGGTGCCATGGCTCACGCCTATAATCCCAGCACTTTGGGAGGTCGAGGTGAGTGCCTCACTTGAGGTCATGAGTTCAAGACCAGCCTGGCCAACACAATGAAACCCTGTCTCTATTAAAAATACAAAAATTAGCCAGGCGTGGTGATGCACATCTGTAATCCCAGCTACTTGGGAGGCTGAGGCAGGAGAATCTCTTGAACCTGGAAGGCAGAGGTTGCAGTGAACCAAGATCACACCACTGCACCCCAGCCTGGACAACATAGCAAGACTCTATCTGCACCCCCTCTCCCAAAAAAAAACAAAACAAAACATCAATCAACACCTCACATTACCCACTTTACAAACAGAAATAACACCCCTCCATCCACCCATCTGTTCATAAACAAATAAAGGAGGGGGCCAAACCAAATCCCTTTCAAGCGCAGACCTGTTCTTTGGGACGCAGGCAGCTCACTGGCAGCAGGCAGTGTACCTGTTGTTCCAGGAGGCAGTGCATAAGCTGAAGATGATGGTGGAGCTCCTGGTCCGCCATGCTGGAAGGATGCTCCAGAGGAAAGGGGAGGAGGAAAAGAAGTAGCAGGGCTGGAGGTAGGTGAAGAGGCCTGGTGCTGTGCTGCGTACAGCTGAGACTGCCCAGAATAGGAAGAAGCAGAAGATATGTAAGGGGTGTTAGGGTAAGCGTTTGAAGTAGGAGGAGCAACAGGCTGCTGAGGTCGATACATTGCTGACCCCCCTGTTCCGAAGGGATACGGCTGGGCTGGTTGATAAGCTACATCAAGGAGAAGAAACAGAAATTTCAATTAGTTACAAGTTTATTCAGATAGTATCAGAAAACTAAAAAGTTATCTCAGTCTATAGAAATGATTTAAATCATTACTAAATTATAATCCCAAATTAAAAATTTATACTGCTATATTTTTGAGGCTCAGATGTCCCAAATACACTTGAATTCAATAGATTCAGTATCTGAAAAATGCCATCCCTAAACTGCTGCTGGTTATGAAAATATTTGAATCATCAGACTCAAGAACTGTAAGACTGACCCTTTTCTGAGACTTTTGCTGATCCTGTGAAAAGACTACAGTGACCACCAGATGGAACCAGGCAAGAATTACACATTCAAAGCACCCAACTTTACAGAAAAAGTTACATGGAATTTGGTGGCAGCTCCAGACCTTCCTCCCAGTAAGAACTGTAGGGTGAACACTACTGTTATGCATTAAATATCTTCTCCAACATCCAGTTAAATCACCAGCTACTGAAATTCTGAGTTTGAGCACAGTTCCCGATTAACTGCCAACTCTATGATCCCTAACAAAATAAGTACTATATTTTACATACTGTTTATAGTTGGTTTGTAAACAATTAGGCAAGGCAGCCAACTCATGCCTTTTTCTTTTTTTTTGAGACAGAGTCTCACTCTGTTGCCCAGGCTGGAGTGCAGTGGCACAATCTCAGCTCACTGCAACCTCCACCACCTGGGTTCAAGTGATTCTCCTCCCTCAGCCTCCCAAGTAGCTGGGACTACAGATGCATGCAACCACGCCCCCAGCTAATTTTTGTATTTTTAGTAGAGATGGTGTTTCACCATGTTGGTCAGGTTGGTCTCGAACTCCTGACCTTGTGATCCCCTCGCCTTGGCCTCCCAAAGTGCTAAGATTACAGGCGTGAGCCACCGCGCCCGGCCCTTTAATGCAAAGACCTATACCCAGATTAGGGAGTTTTGGTTTTGCTTTTTCTTTTTTTTTTGAGACAGGGTCTTGCTCTGTTACCCAAACTGGAGTGCAATGGTGTGATCATAGCTCATTGTACTCTCAAACTCCTGTGCTCAAGGGATTCTCCTGTCTCAGTCTCCTGAGTAGCTGAGACTACAGGCTATCAGTGCCACTAGGACCAGCTAATTTTTACATTTTTTATTTTTGTAGAGATGGGGTCTTCCTTTGTTGCTCTGGCTGGTCTCAAACTCCTGACCTCAAGTAATCCTCCTGCCTCCGCCTCCCAAAGTGCTGGGATTATAGGCATGAGCCACCATGCCTGGCTTAGAGAGATCTAAATATTAATACCAACACATTCTTCGTGACCAAGGGTAGGTATGAACCTAAACAAAGTGAATCTAGTAAAAGTGTATCTGTTTCCTATCTATTCTGAAGACAGCTCTTTCACATTAAACATTTGAGTGAAAGGTTGTGTCAAATTCATAGGTATGTTGAATAATAGCATCCATTTTAGCACAGAATACATTCACTAGAGATGAACGCATTTCCCCTTTGAGATTTTTTAATTTTTTTGCTCTTAAATTTTCAAACAGTGGCAATATTTCACTTTCCAAGTGCAATTATTTTCTTTCAAAGATGCCACTAATAGATACATGTCATTACACATTTGTTAAAATCCACAGAATGTACAACACTGAGAGTGTGAACTATGGACTTTGGGTGACAATGAGGCATTAATGTAGGTTCGATTTTAACAACTATACCACTGTGGCGTAGGACGTCAATAGTGGGGCGCTCTGTATTTTCTGCTTAGTTTTGTTATAAACCTAAGACTGCTCTAAAATACAAATAAATAAAGATAAATAGTGGGGCACTCTGTATTTTCTGCTCAGTTTTGTTGTAAACCTAAGCCTGCTCTGAATAGATAAATAAAATGCAAAAACAATAACAAATGCCTTTTGAAAATATTTTTCCAAAAATAGTTTGTGTCATCTTGCCTGAAGAAAAAGAATATATATTAAATAATTTCTAAAATTCTATTTCTTTATATCAAAATCATGGGATGCTTGATTCTCTTTAACAAGTCTTAGGAACAGGAGTCAACTACTCTGAATAGAGTGACAGAGGAGCTATTTCCTAGCACAGTGATTCAGGCCACCTCCTAGGGAAACCAGGTTTCTCTGTAGCAGGGACTCAGGAATCCTATGCAGAATGGTTCTTACTTTATTGCCAAAATTGATTTGACCATGACTTTAGGGCTTCAAGGTAAAGTTACTACATTAGAAAATAAATACTGCTCTGAAAGGACGTTGGGGTCACACTACTTACGCTGTGGCTGTGGATAAGGTGGTACCTGTGTGTGCATATGACCTGGAGATGTGGGAAGCTGACCGGCAGCATTTGGATTAACATTTCCATGCATTAGGAAACCTGGAGGTGGAGGATTTTCTCCCTAGGAAACAAGAACATGGTAAAAAGGAGGATTACAAGCAGAATCAGGAACTTCACCAGATGGACTTATAATCTCTAAAATGGAATTCTGTGTTTATCAAAAAAAAAAAAAAACTTTATTGCATAAGAAACATTGCATTTTGCATATTCTATCTTCCTCAGAACAGCACATTTTCTGAGCAGCACATTTTGAATGATTAAAGATCAGACAGATGCAAAGTAACAATTGCAAAAAATGGCAAAAGATGCTAACAGCTTTTAAAAATATTTATGAAATGTCACCAGGATTTTCCATCTCTACTAATTTCCATCCACTACTCCACTTTGTAAATATAAATATAAAGGCCATAAAGGGAACTTTTGTTTCTCTTCAATTTCTGCAATGCTAAAAAAAGGAAAAAGAAAGAAAAATAAAAAAAGTCTTCAGTAAAATCAGATTTAAACCCTTGTCAAAACCTTGGTTAGTGTTTTGGTAGTTCAAGTCAATTTAGAACTGCAAAAGGAGGAGAGGAAGAATAAGGAAATAAATTAATTGTGCTAAAAACTACATCTTGCATCCTAAAAGCATTAAAATGCAATGAGCAAGCAGATGGATGGGGAGTGGGGGGTGAAAGAGCTTGAGGAAGATGGGTAGAGAACATATAACTATGTATATTTAGGTGAGCAGAATTCTGCTCAAAGAGGAATAATGAAGGATATACCTGTGTGTCAGAGGGAGAGGCTGCAGGTGGATGGCTGGGAAGGGCAGTAGGAGTTTTGTTACTCCAGGTAGTGACAGTAGGGGCAATTCTAACCTGAATTGAACAAAGAAATACCAATCACAGAAAATAAAAAATGAAAATGTTAAAAGAAAAAAAACAAACAAACCCCAAAAGGTATTAACAGCCAGATGCAAAGCAAAAGGCAAGATTGGCAAGATAACATACATTATCAGGCAACTGCTTTCAAGGTAGCTGGAATTCCAAAAAAACAAAAAACAACAACAGCAAAAACCACACAATCACAATGAAACAGGGAGAGAAAGCCAAGAGAAAAATCAATATGAAAACCTAAGTAAAAGCACAAAATCAATGCCATTCAAGCATCAAGTATAAGTGGGGAAAGTGAGGTTTTGTAAGTAGAGAAGGAAAAAAGACATTCCAGAAAAAGAAAGTAATTGAGTAAAAAAGTGATTTTTTGGAAGCATTAATAGTATTCATGCTACTACTAATCTACAAACATATTGGTATAAGCTCCCTTTTCTGGATTTCATTATAGCCACAAAAATCATATTAGTCCATTATGAGGCTTAAAAATCATACAATCAGAGTATTAAAGCTAAATATTAAAGATCATCCAGTCCAATTCCCACCCTTTATTGCTTAGAAAACCAAGTCTCAGAGAAGTGAAGGGGCCATACAACTCAATGGTGATTCCAGGTTGCCTGATTTCCAGGCCAGTGTTTTCTATACTATACCATGTTGCTTGCCCTAGAGGCCATTATTTTTGTTTGTTTTTTTAAGCCATCAAAATCCTTTTTGTCAAGTAAATCTTTGCAGAAACTCCAAAACATTAAAAAAAAAATTAATACAATTAACCTTTGAACAACATGAGTTTCAACTGCATGGGTCCACTCAGATGTAATTTTTTTTTTTTTTTTGAGACGGAGTCTTGCTCTGTCACCCAGGCTGGAGTGCAGTGGCATGATCTTGGCTCACTGCAACCTCCGCCTCCCGGGTTCAAGTGATCCTCCTGCCTCAGCCTCCCGAGTAGCTGAGATTACAGGTGCCCATCACCTTGCCCAGCTAATTTTTGTATTTTTAGTAGAGATGGAGTTTCACCATCTTGGCCAGGCTGGTCTTGAACTCCTGACCTCGTGATCTACCCGCTTCAGCCTCCCAAAGTACTGGGATTACAGGCATAAGCCATTGTGCCCAGCCAGATGTGAAATTTTTCAATGAAGTTACACTGAGTTTGCCTGACTCTCACGTCTTCCCCTTCTACCTCCTCCACCTTTTCTCCATCTGCCACCCCTGAGACAGCAAGACCAACCCCTCTTCTTCCTCCTATATGATTCATCCCCTCAGCCTACTCAATGTGAAGACAAGAATGAAGGCCACTTCCACTTAATGATGAATAGTAAATATATTTTCTCTTCCTTATGATTTTCTTAATAGTATTTCCTTTTTTCTAGCTTACTTTATTGCTAAGAATATGGTATATAATAAATACAACATATAAAATATGTGTTAATGGACTGTTCATGTTATCAGCAAGGCTTCCAGTCAACAGCAGGCTAATTTTAGGAGTTAAGTTCTGGGGAGTGAAGTCATGGATTTTCAACTTCATGCAGAGTCAGTACCCCTAACCCACGTGGTTCAAGGGTCAACTGTAAAGGCAAAGTTATGCTGGTCAAAGTAGAAGTGGAACTCCTACTGATCTGGCCTCCCTCTCATCCCTTTGCTCCTGCCTGTTAACACTGCATTACACACAAGCCACTGTCCTCATTCATTCAGTGTATCATAAGTTTTCATCAAGAAACTCACTGCTTTATGATTCACTTTGTCTTTTCCTGCAAATATAAGATTGGTAAATCAAAGTTTAACAAATCCTTCAATGTTTTTACCTTTTTCCAGAAAAATAAAGCTAAGGACATAAAGAATAAATATTCTCTTTTCCTAATGAAGAGCTTGCCTTGCTTCAGTACCATGACATGTAGCTTGGTTTAACACAAGATGCTTGGGAGTTCTAATTTCAACTTGGCTGGTAACCAGCCAGGCAATGCTGAGAAATTCAAGCTCTGTGTCTTCAGTTCTGCTGGGGTGCTTGACATCTCTGCTTCTCAATTTTCCCAGCCATCATCTGCTCTGCCCTACCTATGTCATAGATTTTCTGATTCTAGTGGCAGGGGAAATTTAGTCTATTTTGTTCATAAATATACCCCCAGCAGCTGGAACAATGCCAGGTACTCATGGCAGGGTCTCAACAAATATTTGTCAAATGAATGAACAAAATCAAAATAGAGAGCATTCTAGACAGTTAACAGTTATATTCAAATGCAATCTACCCTGATTAAGTACCAATCAAAAACACAACAGACAAAAAGAGCATTAAATTTTTACTTTTTCTATAACAAAATGTAAAAAGACTCCATCAATCCTATCAGCAATTTGTTCTACTTTAAAATAGGCAGAGTACCTGCTAACTTTGCTAGCAATCAGGACCATTTATTACCAATGAAAAAAATATTCTTCATTTAAGGACATGAAGAGTTATCTGCTGGTCTGGAAATACGGAAGTTTCTATGTGAAATAGTAAAAGATAATAAGAAGCCACATTTTATGACACCAAACATTTGGTAATTTAAATAAAATTATTAATTCTTTTCACATTCCACATAATCTACAACTTCAAAAATCTTTGGTCATTCACTTTTCTCTAATATCTAAATTGTCCAAAAACAAAAAAAGTCTATATTCTGGATACTCTTTATTGTGCAAATACAGAATACACTAAACCTGAACCTATACTGATGATTAAGAATACTAAAAAAAATACTATCTTCTAAAAATATTTTATAAAACAACCAAATCACCAAGATTGTTCCTGCTACTTTACAGCTTGCCAGATGAATCAAACAGAAGTTTCAATAACAGATATACATTTGTAAGTAAACTCTGAGTGACAGAGAAATAGAATAAATCTCCCTAGAGAGCTTAAAACCAATTCATATCTAAAATATAATTTGTTTGACCAAGTGAGAGAGATGATTTCAAAAAGTAGATCATTAATAAAACTTCAAGAATCTAGAAAGTATATCTATTTTAACAATATATTGTCTGGTTTTACCATATCAAAGAAGGTCTTTTGCTGAACAAATGAAAACCACCAATTTGAAGAGAAATACAAAAGTGTTCCTACTTCATCTGGACCATATCACTCACATGTGGATAATATTGCTGAGTTTGAACTCTTGGCATCTGGTGGTGGCCAGCAACTGGTCCAGGCCTGCCCTTGGGCAGCTGCTGTTTCTCATATGGAATTTTAGGTGATTCGTGTCCTGCCACAGGCTCCCCTTGTGCTCTACAAAGTCTGTCACGAAGCTGCATGATATTTGGCTTAAAAAAGGAATAGAAAAAAAGAAAACTGTTAGAGTTCACCTAGCTATATGACAGCATGTTAATTTTCTTAAAGTAATCAGATTATTCATCAACATATCCCTTTTTGTTCATAATGCTGGGTATTATACAATAGATCCTGATACTCACAGATTTGACGTCATGGTTTCTGCTACTCAAGACTGGCACCAAAGGTCCATGACATACAGTGCAACTTGTAATTTAACTGAGGCAGGGATCTGAATTATGCCCACCTATGGTTACTATGCAAGACCAATATCACTTATCACTACTACTCTTTGATGTTTTCTTGTGGTTACCTAATGCTCATAAATCACAAAACTACTTTAAAAACTGTAACTAAAAAAGGCCACCAAAGAGAATCAACTATTAAAGATGGTTATGAGACCGGGCACAGTGGCTGATGCCTGTAATCCAAGCACTTTGGAGGCCAAGGCGGGCGGATCACCTGAGGTCGGGAGTTCAAGACCAGCCTGACCAACATGGTGAAACCCCATCTTAAAAAAAAAAAAAAGAAAAGATGGTTATGGAAAAAAATGATGATCTAAGAGATGAAAATGTTAAAAGAGATTTTTGAAATAAAGAGTAAGATGTGAAATTCAAATCTGTAACTCATACAGATCTACATGCACAGAGATTTACAAAAGTATGAGGTGACCATATATGTTGTAAGTATTAAGAAATAACAAAAAGGCAATGTGTTAAAACGTTTCAGCAAGATCTATCTCTAAAAATTATACATTCCTATACATTTTTTAAAGGTTTAAAGGGATCATTTAAATGTTTTAGGCATATTTTATTTGCCTTTTACGGGTGGGAATTGAATATTACAATGCTATCACAAAGTCTCTGGACATATTCCCCTCCAAAACGCAAGGTCTACTAAGATAAATAGGAAATAACATCAAAAACTATACGTTTTTTGGCCTAATGTTCTTTAAAGTCCAAAAAAAAAGCATGAAGAATAATGTATAGAAAATGGATGTGATTATAAATGGTACTAAAAATGAATTAATCTTAAGCTAGATGAGCTACAGGTTTTAGAGTAAATTAGTCTTTTTAAATTTTATTTTAATTTTTTTAAAGACGGGGTTTCACCATGTTGGTCAGGCTGGTCTTGAACTCCCGACCTCAGGTAATCCGCCCACCTTGGCCTCCAAAGTGCCTGGATTACAGGCATGAGCCACCACCCCAGCCGTAAATTAGTCTTAAGATAAAGCTTCATATATATACATATACGTGTGTGTGTGTGTGTGTGTGTGTGTATACATACGTATATGTATACATATACATATGTATATATATAAAACCTTTTACTTATTAAGTAAAAAGTCTTATAAAACTAGTATGCCAAAGCCACCATAAAGGAAAAGATCATATATCATCTATTCTACCTAATATTCCCATCAACAATTCAGAAATAAATGAGCTAGACCTTACAGCTAAGTATATACAGAATCAACTACAGAGTCATACCGCCATAGTCCTGGAGAATATTATGCACTTTTACTCAATGAAATGTACCAATAATTCCCAAAAACAGACAAAATACTGAAAACCACTGACTAAAAAAATACATCAAAAACAGAATAAAGTGATTAGTAAAAAAGTACAGAGACAAGATAGTAACTGCAGGGCTCAAAATCAAGCTCCACTGACACAAAATACAGATATAAATATTCTTGTGGAAAACTGTCCTCAAACCTCACCTGTGCTTTCACCCATGCTACATGACTGGGTTTGGGTTCTCCTCTATTGTGTTCCATAGGACCAATACCCTTATCACAGTACTTATATCACATTTTTGGAATCCCATGTTTACTTGTCCATAGCCAATTTGAGTTTGGAGGCTTCCCAGAGAAATGATCTTAGCAATCTTGTTCACTATTCTATACTCACTTGTTGAACTGAATTGAAACAAGTACCATTTTGCCCAAATTTTATTGTGCAATAAATAAAGACAATGTAATCAGTTTCCTCTGCACTGAATACGTAAAAATATACTTGCCCACAGACAGCATCAGACTAAAAAGGCATACGGAATGAACTTCTTCAATACTAGCTGGGATGGAACATATGGGATTTAAAAAATGTTAACAACTCCATTTATTTGATTAAACATTAACATTTATAGCTTTTTGACATAAAAGATTCCTACAAAGAAGTTTATATGAAGAATCAGCATTTGGCTTTAGAAATAAAAAGTGGTCTTTTCCTTAATCATTTTCCTAAAATACTATGCCCCTCACTACAAAGGAATCTGTCACACTGCAAGAGCATCCTCTTGCTCTGATACAGTTGGGATACACCTAAAATGATCCCTGAAGAATTGTCAATAACATTTACCTAAAGTCAGGTTATAGAAATTAAACTGCTCCAAAACATTCCACCTACTAGCATGTTTATGTCTAATGCTAAGTGGTGTCTACTAGACTTACCTTACTCAAACATTACAGAAACGGTCGATTGTAATTACCTGGTTGGTGTTGTCAGGAAGAAAAGCCAAGGCTGCAGCAATACTGCCCTGAGCTGCCAACAAATTGGCATACTGACTCATCTTCGCAGCCAAGAGAACTCCTACAGTACTAGTGTCTGTGGCTTGAGTGAGTTGCACAGCTTTTCGAAGGACGACAACTTTCTCAATCAGATCCTAAATGAAAACAATGAGAGAGAAACAAACAGAAATATCAAGACTGTATGAGAGGAAGCAGGAAAAGATCAACAGTTACTAATATTTCTAAAACCCACTAAAAGTACAGTACCTATTATCATTCCTCTTAGAAAAGTACATCCACTATTTAGGTAAGTGAAAAAGTAGTAAGGAGGAAGAAGGTCTTTTACTCATGGATAGGGTATAGGTTACCACCTTCTCCTGAACATCCTTAAACTACCAGATAATTGTCTAGTGAGCTAAAATAGGCAAACACTCAAAATGAAAATGATAGGCAGATGTCAGAAGGTAGAAACTGTGTTCTAGCATGTATGGGAGGAGCTATGAATGAAAATATCTGATATGGTTTGGCTGTGTCCCCACCCAAATCTCATATTGAATTGTAGCTCCCATAATCCTCACATGTCATGAAAGAAACCCAGTGGGAGGTAACTGAATCATGGGGCAGGTTTTTCCAGTGCTATTCTCTTGACAGTAAGTCTCAAGAGATCTGATGGTTTCATAAGGGGCAGTTCCCCTGCACATGTTCTCTTGCCTGCCACCATGTAAGACATGCCTTTGCTCCTTCCTTTACCTTCCACCAAGCTTGTGAGGCCTCCTCAGCCATGTGGAACTCTGAGTCCATTAAATGTCTTTTTCTTTATAAATTACCCAGTCTTGGGTATTTCTTTATCTCAGTATGAAAATAGACTAACACAATATCATACCATCTATTCTATAAAAATAGTACTACTATGAGGAGTTTACTATTTTAACTGTAAGTTCTCATGTTGCCCTTCAATACCAAATCTTTCCACAATGGGGAGCTATGCTTCTGGGAGAAAGCCTAAGAATATCGTACCTTTCTCCCTTTCCTAAGTACCTAAATCCAGAGGGGTAAAACAAGTGCTTTTTTCTTGGAAGCTCTTAAAAGGAAAACCTTGATTTCCTACCCATTTTTTTTGTTTCAATAGTGATCTTTAAAGCAATGACTCTACTGAGAAAATCTCTTTCCAGAAAGAGAAATATTATATGGTAAAATTGTAGTAAGACTCTGCTGATTTAAATGCTTAGGAAAAAATATCTAAATATATAGTTAGTGCCTGAGAATAGTTCCCACATTTTCTACTTCCTCTCTTGCTTGTGTATTGGTGTCACATGGCAGTGGTCCCCAACCTATGTGGCACCAGGGACCGATTTCGTGGAAGACAATTTATCCGCTGGCCAGCAAGGGGGATGGTTTCGGGATAAAACTGTTCCACCTGGCCTGTTCCATCAGGTATTAGATTCTGATAAGGAAGATGCAACCTAGATCCCTCACATGCACAGTTCACATCAGGGTTCGTGCTCCCATGAGAATCAAATGCCACCACTGATCTGAAAGGAGGCAGAGCTAAGGCAATAATGCTCGCTCACCCACCACTCACCTCTGCTGTGTTCCTAAGAGGCCACAGACTGGTACCAGTTTATGGCCTGGGGGTTGGGGACCCCTGCTACATGGGATTCCATTTACCTCTCACTTTCATTTTCCCTTAACCATAAAGATTCTTTATTGGTATTGGGGATGCCTCCTATTCCTTTACCCACATTGCTTTTTTCTTTGCTCATGGCAGGCAGAGCCACTGGAAGCAGACAGAGGAGCACACAGAAAAAGAGGTAAACTCTACTGCTGTTTTCAATACTCCTGCCACCTATTTCCCTCAATAAACTGCCAAATCACAACCATGATCTTACAACAGCTGCAACCCTATTTTCCTATCCCATCTTCTCAAACTTTGCTTCTTCAAAGACAGCAATAAATTTATATAATTATGCAGCAGCAGAAGTTCTTGAATGTATAGAACAAATGAATTTCTAGATTATAACTTGACAAGCAGGGTGAAAGACAACACTTAAAAATAAGTCTGTTTTGTTTTAAAGATACTAACCTGAAGAGACAAAGGGTGACTTCCATCTTGAGCTTTAGTCCAGCATGCAACTAATTTCTCTACATTCCCTGCACAAATATAGCAGAGACATGCTTGAGTCTGCAGGAGGCTATCTCCTTCATTTTCAAGCCTAGTTCCCAAAAGATCTATAAATAAGAGAAAAATAAAATAAGATTATACCCAAGGCAATCTGTATAAGATTGTATATGAAGTTGTAAGCAGCTAAACAATATATTCAGAGGCATGGATTAACCAATGAGTAGCACGTAGAAACAAAATCAATCTAAATGCTCAGTAAATATCCATTTGTTAAATGAATGAAAGTGAGTGACAAATTGTATATAATAAATGAGTTTACAAAACTATTATCCAGCTGTACAACTAATTATTATTAATTATGTTAGAAAAACAATAAATGGGGCCAGTCGAGGTGGCTCACGCCTGTAATCTTAGCACTTTAGAAGGCCGAAGTGGGCAGATCATGAGGTCAGGAGTTCAAGACCAGCCTGGCCAACATGGCGAAACCCTGTCTCTACTGAAAATACAAAAATTAGTCAGGTGTGGTGGTGGGTGCCTGTAATCCAAGCTACTGAGAAGGCTGAGACAGGACAATCACTTGAACCCAGGAGGCAGAGGTTGCAGTGAGCCAAGATTGTGCCCTCGCACTCCAGCCTGGGCGACGAGAGCAAGACTCCATCTCAAAAGAAAAGAAAAGAAAAGAAAAGAAAAGAAAAGAAAAGAAGGAAGGAAGGAAGGAAGGAAAGAAAAAGAAAGAAAGAAAGAAAGAAAGGAAGAAAGAAAGAAAGAAAGAAAAGAAAGAAAGAAAGAAAGAAAAAGAAAGAAAAAAGAAAATAAGGAACAATATTTGAACAAAAAAATCCTAAAGGCACATTTGGAATAGATTTATCAATGGTAGCTAAGTCTAATATAAATTATTTATAAAAATGCAGTTTTGGCTGGGCATGATGGCTCACGCCTGTAATCCCAATATCTTGGGAGGCCAAGGCAGGTGGATCAGCAGAGGTCAGGAGTTCAAGACCAGCCTAGCCAACATGCTGAAACCCCATCTCTACTGAAAATACAAAATTAGCCGGGCATGGTGGTGCATGCGTAGAATCCCAGCCAGTCGGGAGTCTGAGGCAGGAGAATCACTTGAACCCAGGGGGTGGAAGTTGCAGTAAGCCAAGATCGCACCACTGCACTCCAGCCTGGGCAACAAAAGCAAAAAACTCTCTCAAAAAACAAAACAAAACAGTATCTTGTAATTTTTACATTCTTATAATTCTTTCAAGGTAGCAAATGGCTATTTGTTATTAGTAGCCTTGAGCTTTTCTTGCAAATATTTATTCCTCAGCCACCAGTTTAGTCATGGTCTATAATGGTAATTTCTATTCTAATGTTATCATTATTTTTATCATAGCTAACATTTATTAAATGAGAGCTATTTATGGTCTATTTTACAGATGAATAAACTGAGACTTAGAAAGTAATTTTTCCTAGATCATACAGCTACTAAGTGGCTAAGGCAAGATTCCAACTCTAGTCTGTCTGAAACCAAAATCACTAATTAATTTTTAAAAAATGAATAAATATGAAGTACTATATTTAATAAATCTGAGAAAAGCACTGAAATGAGAACTTCTTTTTCTTTTTTGTGATTCACAGATTTACAAAAGTTTCTAATAAAATTTGTCATTTAAGTTTATTTACAATATATCCTGCCATGTATGTAATGCAGTTAAATATAAAGCACATTTCTTACCACAAAGGGCTGAAAATTCATCCGGCTTTGCGTAAGTCAATACTGCAGCTAAAGCCTCTCTCCAATTTTTAAGATCACAAGACTCAACAATCTCTTTCCAGTTCTTCATGACCACTGCAGTGATGAGCTTGAGAAAGGAAAACAAAGGAGGAATTAAAAGCTGTAACACGGTAATAAAAATTAATTCTGGCTTATTAATCATGTCAAGCATTTAATGCCAAATACAGCAGTAAAATGAAATATATTTTTGAATCAAATGACATAATAATGGTATTATTGTTCCTCAAGAAACAACAGCAACAACAAAAACAACTGACAACCTATTTATAAAGTGCTGAGAAGAAAAAATAGAAGGTGCTATCAGAACCTTTAATAGGAAGGTGTGATCTGGTCAGATGGATCAGGAAAAACTGCCCAAGCATGTAGATTTTTGACAAGTGATCTGAAGGACAAGCAGGAACTAACTTCACCAAGAAGCAAAAAAGCCTTCCAGGCCAAGGGAACAACAGACGCAAAGTTTCAGTGAGAAAGGAACATGCAATGAGCGAGAGAGGAACTAAAAGGCAGCCGCCGTGGCTAAAAGATAACAGAGGAGTGACATGAGATGAGGCTGGTGGGACTCAATACTGGTACAACTTTTATGAAAACTAACTTCCATAAAAATTACTTTTTTATGACATAGAAATAACATCAAGTAGCCACAAAAAAGAATGAGATCATGTCCTTTGCAGGGATATGGATGGAGCTGGAGGCCATTATCCTTAGCAAACTAACGCAGGAACAGAAAACCAAATACCACACATTCTCACTCATAAGTAGCAGCTAAATGATGAGAACATGTGAACACATGGAGGGGAACAACATATACTGGGCCTATTGGAGGGTGGGAGGAGGAAGAGAATCAGAAAATATAATTAAACGGTCCCAGGTTTAATGCCTGGGTGATGAAATAATCTGTACAACAAACCCCCATAACACAAGTTTACTCATAAGTTTGTTAAGATATAACAAACCTGCACATGTACCTCTGAACTTAAAATAAAAGTTAAAAAAAACTGGGACCCTCTGTGCCAGAAATTCCTCTTCTAGGACTACAGTCCAACTTAAATCAGAAATGTGTACAAATCTTGAGGCACATCAAAGGTGTTTATCACTATATAAACAAGGGTGTTGTTTCTTGTTTATATATTATATTTCTATTAGAAAAATATTGGAAACTACCTAAACATACCAAAATAAGGGAAACATTGTATCTTCTTACCATGAAATATTATAGAGCAAATAAAAAATTTAATAAGGCCAGGTGCAGTGGCTCACACCTGTAATCCCGATACTTTGGGAAGCCGAGGTGGGTGGATCATCTGAAGTCAGGAGTTCAAGACCAGCCTGGCCAATATGGTGAAACCCCATCTCTACTAAAAACACAAAAATTAGCTGGCCATGGTGGTGGGCGCCTGTAATCCTAGCAACTTAGGAAGCTGAGGCACAAGAATCGCTTGAATCCAGGAGGTGGAGGTTACAGTGAACCAAGATCACGACACTGCACTCCAGCCTGGGCAACAGAGTAAGACTCCATCTTAAAAAGGAAAAAAAAGGAGAGATCCAAGATGGCCGATTAACAACAGCTCAGGATTGTAGATCCCGGTGAAAGCGCAGAGAGCGAGTGGACGCCGCACTTTCAGACGAATTTTTGTTGCCCACAGACTGGGAGATTCCCGGCGGAGGAGCCACACGGGTCGCCAGCGCGACTTTTTTGGCCGGCGCGGCTGTTTTATCGGCGCCCCGGCACGGTGCTTCTCGGCGCGGAGTATACGGGACGGGGTGCCATTTGATTCCGGCTCGGCTGGTCTCATCCCCACAAGGAGAACAGCAATCAGAAGCGCTGAGGACTGAGAGTTTCACAGTAAGCACAGCTGAACTGGGAAGGTCAAGCTGTGCGGGGAAGGGGCGTCCGCCAAAGGAAAACTAAGAAACAGAAAAAACTTCATCACCGGGCGGAGAGATCCAAGATGGCCGATTAACAACAGCTCAGGATTTTAGCTCCCAGTGAAAGCACAGAGAGCGAGTGGACGCTGCAATTTCAGATGAATTTCTGTGGAACACAAACTGGGAGATTCCCGGCAGAGGAGCCACACGGGTCGCCAGCGCGACTCTTTTGGCCGGCGCAGCTGTTTTGCCTGTGCCCCGGCGCGGCGCAGCGCTTCTCAGTGTGGAGTATATGCGACTGGGTGCGCCTTGAGTCGGGCTCAGCTGGTCCCGTCCCCATAAGGAGAACAGCAATTGGAAGCGCTGAGGACTGAGAGTTTCACAGTAAGCACAGCTGAACCCGGGAAGGCCTAGCTTTGTGGGGAAAGGGCATCCGCCAAAGGAAAACTAAGAAACAGAAAAAACTTCATCACC
>CAUYLG010006583.1:0-10677 GCA_963573385.1 Cacajao melanocephalus | reverse complement strand
TTTTTTTTAAAGATGGGGTTTCACCATGATGGCCAGGCTGGTCTTGAACTCCTGACCTCAGGTGATCCACCCACCTTGGCCTCCCAAAGTGCTAGGATTACAGGCGTGAGCCACCACGCCTGGCCAGAGATTGCTTCTATTAGGTCTTCCATCTGAGACACTATGTTCCTTTTCTTTTTTTCTTTTTTTTTAAAACAGCTCTGTCCCCCAGGCTGAAGTACAGTGGCATGATCTAGGCTCACTGCACTGTCGACTTCACGGCCTCGGGTGATCCTTGCACTTCACCCTCCCAAGTAGCTGAGACTAAAGGCACACATCACACACCCAGGTAATTTTTTGTAAAGACAGGGTTTCGCCATATTGGCCAGGCTGGTCTCGAACTCCTGAACTCAAGTGATTCGCCCACCTCAGACTCCCAAAGTGCTGAGATTATAGGCCTGCACCACTGCACCCGCCTGGGCCTGGAAAATTCTTGATGCAAACAATTCTATAGATAGTAGAAAATATAAGAAGTACACACCTGGGCAAAGAATAGAAATCATTACAAAGCACTTACAATGAAAGCTTACCCTCATACAAAAAATCAAGCTCAGTGTTAGAATTTAAATGTAATTCAGAGAAGAATTTCTCAAGTCTAGAGAAGCAAGCCTAGCAGGAACATCTCTTAAATGAAATACTAGGATCTGTTTTAATGAAAAAGACAGTCTTATACCTTTCAATAACATCCAAACTTGGTGACCAGTCCCCACTCAACTGTAGCAAAGTAAAGCACAATTCAGTAGCCTACACACAAAAACATAAGAGTTTAACCAAAGTTCCATTTTTGTAGTCACAATTAGACTGCCCCAAGGCTCTCTGACTCCTATCAATAATACTGCTGGGTGTCCAGACCAGCTCTGGGCCATGTTGATCCCAAAGACCTACAGCAGACAAAAAATTTAAAAGATGCATCTTTTAAAGAAAGATAAGAAAACTCAAAATCAGGCAAGATTGAAGGAAAAATTTTACAGTATTCAAACAAACGGAAATCCTTTTGCTTTGTTTATAGTAAAAACAGAAAAGCCTTATTATTTTATATCAACTAACAACTACTGAGTTTATATTATGTATCCCAATACTGCCAAACTCTTGGGATGAACAAATTAGCGATAGATACCAGGAAGTTTATAATCCACATGGAAAGAGATTCTGAGTAAGCAGAAAATATAAAAGTAACCCTGATGTGCTCCACACCCACAAAAGATCATGTAAGTCCAGAGAGAATGCAACAAATAATTCACTCAGAGCTTTAAGGAAGATAACTCCATAAGCCATGCCTTTGAGGGAGGGGTTCCCCAGGTCGAGAAGGGATAAAGAGGTTAACGAATTCCAGGTAGAAGCATGGCATAAAAAAACAACAAAAGCATATTCAAGAAACAGCTGGTATCCAGTATAAATGGACAGCTAGATGCATTATGACTAGGGCAAGAAATGAGGTTAGAAAAGTAAAGAAAGAGACCACGTTAGTCCTACAAACAAGCTTGTACTTGATACGTAAACAGTGTAGAGTCAAAGGTTTTTGGAACAGGGAAGGTGCATTAACAGATCTTTGCTCAGAAAGATAACAATGCTAACTACAGAAAAAAAATAGGTGGCAGAGCAAACAAAGTCCAGATAAGAGAAGATGAAGGACTAGATTAGATTATCAGCAGAGGAGAAGAAATAATAGGTTCAAAAAACATTTCTGAGTCAGAACTGACAGAATTTGGTAACCATTTGATTCTGTGTGAAGGAGAAGGTGACTATACGAATGACCACACAATTTTTTTTTTTTTTTTTTTTTTTTTTTTGTTAAATAGACTCGCTCGGGCTCCCATGCTGGAGTAAAGTGGCCCGATCTTGGCTCACTGCAACCTCCACCTCCAGGGTTCAAGCGATTCTTTTGCCTCAGCCTCCCAAGTAGCTGGGACTACAGGCACGCACCACCATGCTCAGCTAATTTTTGTATTTTTAGTAGAGACAGGGTTTCACCATACTGGTGAGGCTTGTCTCAAACTCCTGATCTCGTGATCCACCCACTCGGCCTCCTAAAGTGCTGGGACTACAGGCATGAGCCACCACTCCCAGTCAAATGACCACACTGTTAACCAGAGAAATGATGACATGACCTAAATGAAGACCTAGAAACCTAAGATTTTATCCTAAAAGTGATGAAAATTACATATGAAGGTTAATCTTATTAAAAAGGACTAAGATTAAAGGGATGAAAAACAATTAGCAAGTTACTTCGATGTAAGTGTGAGAAGGTGAGAACCTGGATTAGAAGACCAGAATGTTTGCTCTGAAAGGGATCTAAGACAATCCTGTATAATCACTTCACTTCAGTGATGAAGAAACTAGGCCAGCAGCTAGAGGCAGAGCTAAGGCTAGCTCTTCCAATTCTTCATGACAGAGGGGTAATAAGACAGGAGAAAAGAAGGGACCCCTGTGATAGTCATTTTAAAGGAGGAATTGGTGGGACTAAATGAATAGAAAAGATTAAGAAGGAAGAATCAAAGATGAGTCTGAGGTTTTGAGCTTGGTTGATGCAAGGATGATGCCACTGAGAACAAGGTTCATATCAGATCTCAGAAGATTCCCTAGCTTATAAATGATTCTTTTACATAGAAAGAAACCCCAACCAAAATTGAAAATATCTGGAAAGTTCAAAAAGGAGAGGTCCTGAAAATACTAAAGGCCTACCATAGTAGCATTTCAGACTAAAAGGTTTGAGTCCACAGATGTGATCATATTGCCTAGAGGAAGTAGCACATAGGTAAGAAAGAACTGGAGGGAGAAACAGTTCTGAAGATACTTTTTTTTTTTGAGACAGTCTCAGGTTGGAGTGCAGTGGTGCAATCTGAGCTTCACTGCAACCTCCACTTCCTGGTTCAAGCAATTCTACCTCAGCCTCCAGAGTAGCTGGGATTACAGGCACATGTCATCACGCCCAGAAAATTTTTGTATTTTTAGTAGAGGCAGGGTTTCACTATGTTGGCTGGTCTCAACTCTCAGCCTCAAGTGATCCACCCACCTCGGATTATAGACATGAGCTACCACACCCAGCCCAATACTTCTCTTTTATATCCCTTAGAACAGAGTCCCCAACACTTGGGCCATAGATCACTACCACTCAGCGGCCTGTTAGGAATGGGGCGCTGAACAGCTGGAGTTGAGTAGTGGGAAAGCAAACAAAGCTTTATCCGTATTTACAGCTACTCCCTATCACTTGCATTACCACCTGAGCCCCACCTCCTGTCAGATCAGTGGCGGCGTTAGATTCTCATAGCAACTCGAAACCTACTGTGAACTGCATGTGCAAGGGATCTAGGCTGCGTGCTCCTTATGAGAATCTAATGCTTGATGATCTGTCACTGGCTCCTATCACCCCTAGATGGGACCATCTAGTTGTAGGAAAACAAGCACAGGGCTCCCACTGATTCTACATTACGATGAGTTGTATTTCATTATATACTACAATGTAATAATAACATTAAAAAGTGCACAATAACTGTAATGCACTTGAATCATTCCAAAATCATCCCCACCCCGATTAGTCCGTAGAAAAATTGTCTTCCACGAAACCAGTCCCTGGTGCCAAAAAGGTTGGGGACCACTGCCTTAGAAGACAAACAACTCTTTGAAGTTTGCTTTTTCTTTTTTCTTTTTTGCAATGGAGTTTCGCTCTTGTTGCCCAGGCTGGAGTACAATGGCATGATCTTGGCTCACCACAACTTCCACCTCCTGGGTTCAAGTGATTCTCTTGCCTCAGCCTCCCAAGAAGCTGGAATTACAGGCATGTGCCACCACGTTCAACGAATTTTGTATTTTTAGTAGAGACAGGGTTTCCCCATGTTGGTCAGGCTAGTCTCGAACTCCCAACCTCAGGTGATCCACCTTCGTTGGCCTCCCAAAATGTGGGATTACAGGTGTGAGCCACCATGCAAGGCTGCTTTTCCTAAACCTTATGAGTAGAATTCAAATCATGAAATCACCAGAAATATAGTATCTAAAATGAGACAGTATTACCAGTTTTGTTTTTTTTTTTTAATTTCTAGTATTACCAGTTTTTACAGCCAGGTGTTACTAATAAGACATTCTTTAAACTATGTGATGTGAATCCATTGGTCAGATTAAAAAAAAGAAAAGAAAAAAGACATTCTTCAAATTATATGACACCAGAGCCGACTATTTTTTTTCTTCAAGAAGAATGATGAAATAAATCAATGTTGTATCCCTTTCCTTTATTATGTGATGATTTGGCCTAGCAGATTAGGCAGCTTCCACAACATGGAAAAATAATTTTGAAAAATAATTTTAAAAATAATGTAGAATAAAAATTTGAAATAACAAGAAAACAAAAAAGATCATCTTGTTTCATATGGGTATCATTCTGAATTATTCAGTATCCTCATGAGGATTCAGCCAGCCTAGTAGTAATGATCCCTTATTTGGAAACATGATTCTTTATTACATAATAACATATTTAAATTTTGTATAATTAAATTTTTCAAAAATAAATAAATGGCAGTAATACTGTATGTATCCATCACACAAGTATCAACTCATGAATAGCCTTATTTCTACTGTCTCTACTTTTAGTAATTATTTTGAAACAAATCCCAGACATCTTTCCATTTCATTCATAAATAGTTCAATGTCATAACACTTCAATAATTTTTCTAGTTTGAATAATAGTCTTTTAAAGTGATTCTGAAACATTTAAAATCTTCCAACATAAAGTACTGCCATTCTTTTGTATTCTTCTTATTTATGAGTGATGTTAAATAATACTAGCACCCTCTTTAGGCTTTCTTTTTCTTTTCTGACAAAATTGTGCTTCAGAAATTATGCTTTCATCCACCAAATATTTCATCTATCCAATCTCTAAACATCACCAAAATATAGGACTATTCTTCTTTATTCAACTTAAGGATTCCCTCACAACATGAAAATGTGACAACAGTTTGATTATGTCTTTGCTTTCATTCCTTAGCAAAGGAATTTATTTATTTCCATTTTGTATATGTATGGAGATAGGGTCTCACTAAATTGCCCAAGCTGGTCCCAAACTCCCGACCTCAAGCGATCCTCCTGCCTTGGCCTCCCAAAGTACTGGAACTACAAGTGTAAGACACTGAACTAGCCCAGTCCTTTTTCTTACAAACTGATTGACTAGTTTATGTTTCTTTTTTTCTTTTTAAAGACAGGGCCTCATTCTGTCACCCACGCTGGAAGGCAGTGGTGCGATCTCAGCTCACTGCAGCCTCAACCTCCCAGGTTCAGATGATCCTCCCACTTCAGCCTCCCGAGTAGCTAGAATTACAGGCATGCTCCACCATGCGAGGCTAATTTTTTGTACTTTTTGTGGAGACAGGGTTGTGCCATGTTGCCCAGGCTGGTCTCGAATTCCCAGCCTCAAGCAATCCGCCCACCTTGGCCCCCCAAAGTGCTAGGATTACAGGCCTAAGCCACCACACCTACCTAGTTATATTTCTCTAAAAAATAATCTTTATTTTGTACTATTTCCTTCATTTAGAATTCCAAGTCAGATAAATATTTAGTATTTTTAAAACTCTAAAATTATAAAATTTTAGAAATCCCTATTAGTTTGGCAAAAAAAAAGTTTCAAAACATAATTAGAATAATTTTTTTTTTTGAGACAAGGTTTCTGTCACCCAGATTGGAGTGCAGTGGCATGGTCATGGCTCACTGTAGCCTCGACCTCCCAGATTCAAGCAATCCTCTC
Organism: Cacajao melanocephalus; assembly: GCA_963573385.1. Classification (NCBI taxonomy): domain Eukaryota; kingdom Metazoa; phylum Chordata; class Mammalia; order Primates; family Pitheciidae; genus Cacajao; species Cacajao melanocephalus. Next base: position 4,910 of record CAUYLG010006583.1, on the reverse strand, counting down.
ACCGCAGGCTCCAGAACAGCTAAGACTACAGGTGTGCATTACCACGCCTAGCTAATTTTTTTATTTTTGTAGAGATGGGGTCTCACTGTGTTGCTCAGGTTGGTCTTGAACTCCTAGGCTCAAGAGATACTCCTGCCTTGGCCACCCAAAGTGCTGGTATTACAGGGGTGAACCACCATGCTTGGCCTAGAATAATGTTTTCATTAATTAATTAATTGTATAATTTCTTTTTTTTAATGTGTTCTTATTTGGTTGACATTTATTTGCAACCATATCTTGATTGGAGAGTTTTAATGAAAAACAACAATTCACTGAATTGAATTTGCACATCAATAAACTTCACCAGTGGCCCACTAACACTTCAAATCTTATTAATTATGATATGTTGATAATATTTACCCAAGTTTTTTACTGTTTAGTCAACAACTACGTGAACTGTCAGTGTACTTCTAAAATCTCAAGTTCAATGTTGCATTGGTAAATATATTACCACGTATCATCAATATTTAACGCTTAATTTATTTCTAAAATTGGCAATTTTTTTTTTTTTTTAAACAGGGTCTTGCTCTGTCACCCAGGTCAGAGTGCACTGGTGCAATCATGGCTCACTTCAGCCTCAATCTCCCAGGTTCAAGCAATCCTCCTGCCTCGGCCTCCCAAGTAGCTGGGACTACAGGCACACAACACAACACCCAGCTAATTATTTATTTTTTATTTTTTAAGTCAGGGTCTCACTATGTTGCCCAGGTTGGTCTCAAACTCCTGGGCTCAAGCGATCCTCTCATCTCCGCCTCCCAAAGTGCTGGGATTACAGGCATGAGACATTGCACCTGGCCTAAAAATGGCAAATTCTTATTGCTGGAAAATGAATTTTTTAAAAATGTATCTGCAGCAATGCTTAAGAATTCAGGCATTTACTTTTAAGGCTTAGGCTTAAAACATAAATAATTAGGGTCTTATATAGACTATAATCCTTAGCAAATATTTAGTTAAACCAAATTTTTTATAGAAAACATTATCTTACTTTGAGAATTTACGAATCTTAAGTCAGACTCACTTGCTACAAAAGGTAATATAACAAGTAATGTGAGGCATTTATTTCAGAAATATTTTACTAAGCATATAATATGTGTCAAGCACTGCGCTAGGTTCCAGGAACAGGAGGAATAAAGCGATCCTTTCCCTTGTGAATCTTCTTTTTTTTGGTGGGGGGGGGAGGAGACAGATTTTTGCTCTCGTTGCCCAGGCTGGAGTGCAATGGCACAATTTCAGCTCATGGCAACCTTCATTTCCCATGTTCAAGGTATTGTGCTGCCTCAGCCTTCTAAGTAGCTACAACTACAGGCATGCACCACCATGCTCAGCTAATCTTTGTATTTTTAGGGTTTCACTGTTTTGGCCAGGCTGGTCTCGAACTCCTTGACCTCAGGTGATCCACCCGCCTCACTTCCCAAAGTGCCGGGATTATAGGTGCACTACCATGTCCAGCCCCTTTTGAGTCTTTATACAGAGATACGAAAGCAAAGGGTACAATCTAATAAGTGCTATAACAGAGACACATGCAAAGAACATCAGATAATGAGTGAATAGAGGGGCTTGGTTCTAGTGGAGGGGATAGACAGGGTCTATCAGATAAATAATTTTCAAAGGAACATCTGAGTGGGTCCCGAGAGATGAGCAGAATTTCACTGAGCAAAGGAGGAAAGGACAGGGCCTTAGAGACACCAGAATGTGTGGACTTTGTCTGAAGATTAAAATCCATGTATATTCAAGCAATTAGCCAAAGGCAAATACACCTAGAATATAAAAGGTGAAAAGAGCAAAGCAGATAGAATCAGCATAGTTTTTTCAGCATATGGTATGCTGAAAACTTGGCACTTTTCCTGTACAATGGAAAGCCATCAGAAGTTTTCCAGCAAGAGAAATGTGATCAAACAGGTCTTCTCAATAAGTAGATAGTATGCAGGATGGATCAGAAGATTTAAAGCCAGAGGCAGGGGGACCAAAGTTTGAGGAGGGTTGATGAGGACCAAAATTAGAGTAAATGTAGTCAGAATGGAGGGAATGGACTCAAGAGGCATTTCAGAGAAAAAAATAATCTATTACAGCCAGATGTGGGGGCTCAGGCCTGTAATCCCAACACTTTGGAAGACCAAGGCAGGTGGATCACTGAGATCAGGAGTTCAAGCTGAGCCTGGGCTACATGGTGAAACCCTGTCCCTACTAAAAACACAAAATTAGCTGGGCATGGCACACGCCTATAATCACAGCACTTTGGGAGGCTGAGGCAGTTGGATGACCTGAGGTCAGAGGTTCAAGACCAGCCTGGCCAACATAGTGAAACACCGTCTCTACTAAAAATACAAAAATGGTGACGTGCATCTGCAGTCCCAGCTACTCAGGAAGCTGAGGCAGGAGAATCTCTTGAACCCGGGAGGCAGAGGTTGCAGTTAGCCGAGACTGCACTACTGTATTCCAGCCTGGGCAACAGAGCAGGACTCCATCTCAAAAAAAAAAAAAAAAAAAAAAGTACAAAAAATGAGCTGGGCATGGTGGCTCAATCACAGGTTCCAGCTACTCGGGAGGCTGAGGCTGCAAGATCACTTGAGCCAGGAAAGTCAAGGTTGTTGTGAGCCAAGATCATGCCACTGCCCTCTAGCCTGGGCAAGCCCCTGTCTCAAAAAAAAAAAAAAAAAAAAAAAAAAAATATATATATATATATATATATATATATATATCTACTGTGGCCAAATATATTTTGGTACATTGTAGACATTCAAAAAATATTTAATGAATAAATATGTGCACGTGTGTGTGTGTGTGTGTGTGTGTGTGTGTTTCTTGGGCAGACAGCTGTAAAACAGCTGAAGGTGACTGAGGTTTCTAGCCAGTGTTGTCTCAGTGAGACCATTTACAAAAAAGAAAAAAAAATATTGACAATGGGCTAGTTTGGAAGTAGAAAATAAATTCATTTTGGACATGTTGATTTTGAAGTAGCAACTGGAGAGGTAGCAGAATATGAACGAAAGGAAATAACAGAACTGGAGTTCAGAAAAGAGAACATCTCCATAGAAGTGATTGTTAAAACCACAGAAGTAACTATGATCACAAAGGAAAAGAACACAGAAGAAAATGCTAAAGACGGTGGTCAGTGCAACCAAACCTCTTTCACATGATGGTACCCGCATAATGCTATTTTTTCTACCCTGGACACCAGGGTAAACAGACAAAATACTCATGGGCAGAGATAAAGGGACCCATGGGCTTCCACTGCCCTAAACCCCACTGGTTGCTGAAGAATTTAGAGGATTAATTAATAGGACCCACAACCCATTCACAGCACCCATACCACAGGAGCCCTTCCTTGGTAAACACCATCCTACAACAGGCTGCAGAAACGGAAACTATTAAAATTCCCTGATAGTAGGCAAATCTGGATGTGGGATACTCTAAGCAAATTGGCTTGACTCCCCTCCCCTTAGAAAAGGGGAGGAGCCATAAAAAAGGTAAAATGTGGGGATAACCTAGATTAAAAGAGACTCAAAGCATATAACAATCAAATACTATGCATGAAATACTTGACTAAACTGTGATTCAAATAAAAATAGCTATAAAAGTTTACTTGCAAGACACCTGGGGAAATTTAAATATGAACCAGAATTTATGTATTATGATGGCATGGTTCATTTTATTATTTTATTAACTGTCAAATATAGGATAATGATATGGCAATGCAAGCAAATGTTCTTATTCTTAGGAGATGTAGGTTCAAGTATTTGGAGGTGACATGTAATGACAACCGCAAACTAATTTCAGATTGTTCAAATACATCAAAAAACCATTCATATATATATATATACACAGAGAGAGATAAAGCAATTATAGAAAGATAATAACAATTGAATCTAGGCATTCAAGGCAGCTGAATATAGGTATTCACTGTTCTAAAGTAAACTTACCTGTTTTTACAATAATTTTCTTAATAAAAAAAAAACTAAAGACAGAAATAACTAATAAGCAGCAGTTAAAGAGTTAAACAGAAGGTCGAGTGTGGTGGCTCACATCTGTAATCCTAGCACTTTAGGAGGCCAAGGTGGGAGAACTGCTTGAGGCCAGGAGTTTTGAGACCAGCTTGGGCAATGTGGCAAGACCCCGTGTGCAAGACCCCATCTCTAAAAAAAATTTAAAAATTGGCTGACCATGGTGGTGCACACCTGTGGTCCCAGCTACTCAGGATGTTGAGGTGTGGACCACTTGAGCTCAAGAGGTTGAGGCTACAGTGAGTCATGTTTGCACTACCACACTCCAGCCTGAGCTACAGAGCAAGACCCTGTCCCCACCTCGCCCCACAAGAGGAGTTAAAGAGAAAAACAATAAGAAAGCGGTGTACAGAAGCAAAGAAACAAGCATTAAAGGGTAGGTGGGCAAAAGCATCAAATGTAGAAGCAAGGTCAAATAGGAGAGGATGAAAAAGAGCTCACTGGATTTAACACTTAATGACATTTGAGACAGCATCACTAGTAGAGCAAGTACTTTGTTCAATACTTTCTCAAGGGCCTTATCATATTTTATTATAATTACTTAGAATTGATATGTCTCCCTTATCCCATCCTCAAATAAGGAAAAAGACTATCTTGCTCATTTCTGTATATTCTCTAGGAGCTAAGTACTTTGCAAACAAGAGGAACTAAACATATGTTACCGAAATAAACCTGTTCATTAGTCTTGGTCATTTAAAAAAATATATTTTCATTGTAATAAGAAAATCTAGGCGGAGAGATCCAAGATGGCCGATTAACAACAGCTCAGGATTGTAGCTCCCAGTGAAAGCGCAGAGAGCGAGTGGACGCCGCACTTTCAGACGAATTTTTGTTGCCCACAGACTAGGAGATTCCCGGCGGAGGAGCCAC
>CAUYLG010006582.1:0-38762 GCA_963573385.1 Cacajao melanocephalus | reverse complement strand
CTTATTCCTTCCTGTCTCCATTGTTAAGCACAATTATTGGCATAAAAGAGGTTTTTAATACCCATTTTTAGACTGCATTCTAGCCTGGGCAATAGAACAAGAATCCCATTCTCTCTCCCTCTTTCTCTTCCTCTTTCTTTCTATCTTACATTCTTTTTTTTTCTTTCTTTCACTCTTTATTTCTTTCTTCTTTTCTCTCTTTTTCTAAAAAAAATTAAAAACGACAACAACAACAATAAAAAACCCAAATGCTTCCATAGCCTAAAGTCACATTACTTTCCACTGTTCTTCCAGCAAAACTCAAAACTAAACTTTCTACGTTAGGTTTTGTACTCTCAAATAATCTGTTAACAAAGTCTCCATAGATAGTTTCTTTAATTATTACAGAGACTTCTCAGCTGTTCCCAAGAATGTTGACAAGGACTCAAGAAGTAGTAGAGTCTCTTCTTCTTAACTTTGTTTATGTCAGAGAGAAAAGAGTTGATTTTTGGAGAATGATCATTGCCTGAGTCAATTTTAAAACAGAATACACTGGGGTTACGTTTAAAGCAAGAAGCAGCACCAGACTAAATGGGGAAAGTGTAGTCAGTCACATAAAATCCAGATGTATACTGAAACTTGCCTCTTTTCTGCTTTATATTTTTCTCTACAAAAATTCAAAGTATTCTTCAGCAACCTACAGGCTTAGTCTATTCCAAAGTTTAAGAGTTAATGTTGACATTAGGCACTGAGAGCATAAAGAGTCCTCTAGCCTTGTGTTGCAGTTGTTCTTATCTGTGCTATTGTGTTCCAGCTGAGAAAACTTGCCAAGTTACAGTCACATAGCATCTGCACAGCTCCCTGCATGTGAATCCACACTATAACCCATCTACCATTAGATGCTATTTATTCAGCCATGTCATAAGCTACGATGTGTATAAAACCATTGACATGACCACCTGAGGCCTACAAAGTCAATGACAAAGCTGGGGTCACACCAAAAGGAAAACCTATAAACATCTGGTAAGCTTTATTTGACAAATCTAGTTAAGAAATTTAATGGAACTGGGATTATTGTAGCCAGAGAAAATAAAGTAGAGATGACAATTATGTTTAAAGTATAGAAAATCTTTTTCACAATATGATGACCAAACTGCTTTTTCGTTTTAACCACAGGTACAATGAGAATTAGGCTACGTATAACAATTAATACAATTGTTTCCATTAAGATAATGGAAAATGCACAAGCCTAGGTATAGGATTTACACTCTCATGCACATGCACAGGCACCTCTCATGCACTCACCTAAGGAAGGTGAGTTTTTGGGTGAGTCATTGAATATCACCCCAACTAAGTCATTGAGTAAGTCATTGAATATCACCTTTCCTCTCATTTGTATCCATATCAGTAAAACAAAAGATTCACACATATAATCTTCAATCCTGATTTACTGGAATCTGTATATAATCATACACACATCCCTCATGAGGCTATGGTTTGGATATTTGGTCTCCTCCAAATATTTACTGGAATTTGATCTTCAGTGTTGCAGGTGAGGCTGAGTGCGAGGTGTTTGGGTCATGAAGGTGGATCCCTTATGAATGGCTTGGTGCCAACCCTAAGGTAATGAATGAGTTCTTGCTCTATTAGTTCAAAAAAGAGTTCTTTGTTTAAAAGAGAGTGGCACCCCTTCCCTCTCTCTCTTGCTCCCTCTCTTTCCAGGTAACATGCCTCCTCTCCCACCATGATTGGAAGCTTCCCGAACTCCTAACCAGAGGCAAGTTCTGGTGCCATGTTTCTTGTACAGCCTGCAGAAATATGACCCAAATAAACCTTTTTTAAAAAAATTAATTACCCAGCCTTAGGTACTTCTTTAGAGCAAAGCTAACAGACTAAGACACCTACCCCAGAAAACCCAATTAAAATTAAATATTTTCAGCTGATTCAGAGTGAGTATGTTGTATTTTATGGACTGATACACTGTCAGAAACACTAAAATAAAAAAATCAAAGTCAATCTGGTCATGTTACATAATATATTAAAGCTAGCTGCTGTAGCAGGCAAACCTTTAAACAGGTGAGAAAGTTGATTTTTCATTCAGGTAAAAATTATAGGTGGTATGTTGAGTGAGAGTGGGGCTAGAGACAAAAGAGGAAGCTTCTCCTTCATGTAGTCATTCAGGGAACACTGTTTCATGGGGTCTCTGCTCTCTTCAACATGTGGCTTCCGTGGTTGCTGTGGGCATCAACATCTAGGCAACATTTGGAGGGAAGAGGGTAAGTGGAACATCAAATGCTGTTATTGTCATTAGGCAGTTGGTGGAATTATCATTGCTAACTGCCAAAGTAATTTGGACAAACAAACAAGGAGAATTCTCACCATTTTTTTCTATTTAAATAATACGATTTATAGGGAAAATATCCATCTTTAGATGCACTCAGGGATTTCCGCTTAGAAAGAAATCTGGTGGAGAAGATTTTTATACAATGAATAATCACCTCTTATTTTGTGATCATGTTTATCACTTTACAAATGAAGGATTGTCATTTGAGACTTTAGAATGGTTACTGCCATCTCTCAGTAACGGAAGATGCAATGTATGTACCCTGCCACCAGGTGGTGGTTCCTCTACTATGTGCTCTGAGAGTCAAATCAAAACTAGAAATGATTTCTCATTTAATTCACTGAAATATAACTTTCTATGCTGCTTATATTTCACTATTTCAATAATCAGACTTAGCCTGGCAGTCAAAGATCTCTATTCTCAGTCCCCAGTTTGTATAGAAAAGCAAATCTATAAATCTAGTGTGATCGCTATTTCTCACTTTTTTTCTCATTATACTTTTGTGTCTTTTTTTTTAATCAAATGCTGGCATAGAGCACCTACTACATAGTAGGGCTAAATTAATGCATATTTTAAGGCTTCACTCATTTTATTCCTTTTATCTAAAATGCTTTAGCATTTTGTCCATAAAAGTCCTTCAATAAAAAAGTCCTTCAATAAAAATTCAAATTAGATGTCATTTCTCCCGTCATTGTCCAAGTAAGAAAGAGGTAATATCCCTTCTCTGACCCATACCTAGGTTTAAGTGCTATGGTTTTTTGTTTTTTTCATGTGGGTTTTTTGTTTTGTTTTGTTTTGTTTTGTTTTGAGCTATGGTAGCTCTTATACACTGTGTTCTACTGTAGCTTTTAAATGTTATTCCCCTATCTTGATGTCCCATAGCTCTTAGTACAGTTTTTGGACATCAATGACTATTAGCTGAATAGATGCATTTCAATACCATATTTTAGAAACATTTTTAAAAGCAAATTCCTACAACATAACTTAAATTTTTATTGATCCTTAACTTTTCCTTTCTCATTTTATCCTGAGTTCTAATTTGAGTAAAATTCCCTACATTGTAATTTAAAAGTTATTAAGGTGCCAAGTGTTCAAAATTTAGGTAAGCTGGTATCAATATTTCTTGAGGTATTAACACTTTGTCTTGGGGCAAATCTTAGGCTTCTTTCCAGGTTAATCAAAAGGCAGATTTTCTCTTGTCCGACTTACTAACTGAATCAATTAAACTTTTTTTTTTAACAAAGCCTAGCTCCATCTTTGCCCATGAGTCTCTCTTCTGAGTGTTTAAGGTTACTTTTATCACCTAACACAAGAACATTTAAGAAAAACACTACTCTTTTATTTATTATTAAAAGAAAACATGACAAATGCTCACTATGTTTTTCTTTCATTGGAATTAGTAGCTAGGTGACCTTGAACTATATGTCCAATAGATCTTCTTTCAGAAACACTCCAGCAATAAATGGATTTTCTAATCTGTCCTAGTACAGAGTTCCCAAAGCAGTTTCCTGAAAGAGTTTATGCTTTTCCTAAAGAAGAGAACATTTTAAAATAAAACTATTTTAAAATGAGGTTTAGGGATGGAAATTTAAAGCAATTTCATGACAGTAACATTTATCTCTTTTGGCAGTTCGGATATTTATGTATTGGGTTTTCTCAAAGCTAGGTCACCTTTCTCTGCAACCATTTGGTCTGTTTGAAAAAGTGATTTCCTAAGACCAAAGACTACCCTATTCTATTTAGAGTCCAGCTTCACACTGTCAGAACTTAAAATTCCCCAGACTATCACGGCAGAGGTGCTTTAGATCAAACTACAGCCAAATTCAGTTGCCTAGGCTCTACCCTCAAAAGGGTCTCAGTCTCCACAGGGTTAACAGCACTAGTTATACAGAGTCCATAGCTGTTCCATTCAAGAGCTGTGGCTACAGACCCCTATGCCTAGGTCCCAGATCATTTTTGTTAGGTCTGTGAATACTCGATTGGGCAAATATTTATTCAACAATTAATATGTGCCACATATTGTATTAGCTTCAAAGATGCAAAGTTAAATAAGAGATGATTCCTGACATTGAGTTTACTGTAAATTGGTCATTGTTTTACTGGCCATCTTGCCCTCATTTCTGTGTTTTTCTAGGTCCTTGATCTTTAGCCCAATGTCATTTAAATAATTGACTTTCCAGATATCCTGCATTTTAGAGAGTTCCAGTGCTCCCTGTTGGTATGATCTGTGACCAAACATTTGTCTTATAGTGTTAATCCATTGAGATCTGGCACCCACCCAGCTGAAGTAATAAAAATAATTAATACATATTAGATAATAATATCTGAGTTCATAATAAGGCTTACGGATTTTTCCAAAATAAAAAGGACTATCAGAAATCATCTAAGTCAGTGTTTCTCATGTACTTTAATGTGCATAAGTATCACATGGGGATATTGCTGACATGCAGATTCTGATTCAGTAGACCTGGTATGGGGCCTGAGATTCTGCATTTCTAACCATTTTCTCCTGATACCATGACAGCACTTATACCAGCAAGGTCCTCGGCCTTTTTCCCACTTCTAAGTGAGGGCAATGCCATGAGAGATAAGCAAAATCCAGTCAATATGGTCCTAGATTCAGAAAACATTATTATATGAATTTAGTCATCTAGCACAAGATTTGTTTGTTTTTCAAGGTAGCAGAAGCATTGGTGGAGGTGCACTGGATGAACTGAGGTCTTGTTACCTTCTCAGGACATAAAATTCAAGGAGGTTAAAACAGTATGGCAGTTTGTCAGAAAGTTAAAAATAGAATTTGATGATTCTGATTCAGCAATTCGACTTCTTGGTACATACTCAAAATAATTAAAAGCAGGGACTTGAAGAAATATTTATAAGTCTATGTTCATTCACAATAGCCAAAGGTGGAAGCAACCCAAGTGTCTAACAACAGATAAATAGATAAAGAAAATGTAGTGTGTGTGTACAATGCAATATTAGCCTTAAAAAGGAAGTTCTGACTCATGCTAAAACATGGATGAGCCTTAAAGACATTATGCTAAATGAAATAAGCTCACCACACAAAAAAAGAAAATACTCTATGATTTCATTTACCTAAAGTATCTAGAGTGATCAAACTCATGGGGATAGAAAGTAGAGTAGAGTGGTGGATACCAGAACTGCAGGGAGAAGGGAATGAGGACTTATTGTTTAATTGGTACAGAATTTCAATTTTGCAAGATGAAAAGTGTTCTGTGGATGAACGGTGGTGATGGTAGCACAACAATGTGAACTTAATACTTATTTAATGACACTGAACCATGCTTAAAAAAAGAGTTGAGATGGTAAAGTTTATGTCGTGTGTATTTTACCACAATTAAAACTTTTAAAAGTTAAAGAAGGCTTGTACAAGGGTATGAACTATCCAATGAGATAATACTAGGGTATCTTTGAAACCATATTTGTTTTATGGAGGTTCAAGTTCAAACCATCAGCGGAGGAAGTTATAGACTTTTCTGTTAATTCAGACAGAAAAAATTCACTGACAGTGTGACTTGTACCCAGGAGTATAAGCTATATTACCAATCTCTTTGTACCACATAAAGGTCTTATTGTTGTAGAAACCACAAACAAGAACCCAACACATCTGTGAGAACTATAATAAAAATTATCCTGTACATCTACAATCCTAAATTTTATGTCCTGGCCAAAATTCTCGTCTTGTTTCCTGGGATTGGTAGCCACAACTTTCTTGAAAAGTTGTTCAACCAGTGGCTAAGTGTCTTTTTTAATTAAGTAGATTTATTAAATAAATCAAAGCCATGTTAATAATTGTGTGCATAGCTTAATTTGTAGATTTAGTATTTAAACTGCTCATAAAGTAAGATAAATGTCTTTATGATTGAGCCTTGTGATTTAACAGTAAATGTGGATGTTTAATTAGGTATGCAAAATATGTGATTAAATATTTTTTCACCTTTCTGATTTCAAGTTGAAAGGTGTAAGATCATTTATTTATGTTTGTAAAAATTCTTCAAATTATTGCAAGAACTAAACACGGTTCAGTGTGATTTTAAATTTTAATTGTGAGACATATCAGAGTTCAGTACTTGGGAAGTATGTACTTGCTGGGTCAAATATCTGAAGTATTTATCAGTGAAAGTTAAATATATTTAATTCATAAATATAGTTTTAAAAGTTTTAGAAAATTAAACTAATGAACTTTAAATACAAACTGATTATCAAATAAGTATTAAATATGATTATTATTCAGTTCTAAGTTGATCAGTCATATCCCCCTTGGAATTGATTGCTAAAATTCAAAACATCTGAAAATCAAAAGCTTAAGAAGAACAAGATTTGGGGTTTAATATTTTAATAAATTCAGTACTAATTTAAAAGCTAAAGCAACATCTAACTCATTTCTATGCACAAAAATTGCTTTAAAATCACTAAAAACCTTCCATTGGCATTCCTAAATAATCTTCGATAGACAATCAACCTTTTTCACAGGATCAGAAAAATAAATTCCAAAAACTTGTTTGATGAAGTTGTGTAAACTATAAGCATTTCATTGTTCCTTGTGTGGTGGTTGTGCAGCCAGGACAAATCAAAAGCCTTGAGGCAATACAGGGACCCCAAATAGCCTGTCTCGTCATATGCTGGGCCATGGAAAGAAATTCTAAGAAATTAATTATCAATGCCAAGCTGAGTTCAGGCAACCAGGTGTGCAGCATGAAAAGATTGACAGTTAGAAATCAATCACAAAAATCACAGTTGAGATACGGATAACATGTCAGTGCTTGAGCTTGCAGTGAAATAGAAGCAAGACAGATAATCCAGAACCCTAAAAGCAGACAAGAAGCTCCTTAAAAGCAAAGAAAATAGTGTTCTTGTTCAGTGCCGTATCTACAGGCTTTCAGGGTGGGACCATTTTTTATTCATCTTTTATAACTCCAGTGCATAGCATGGTTCCAAGAATAAAGCAACTGCTCAAATATCAGTTCAATGAATGAACAAGATAATGAAGCTTAAAAAAATTGGTAGGCAAAAACTAATGATTAGAAAAAGTAAACAAAATAAGTGTACAAAGACTTTAACAACAAAAAGGAATCAACATTCTGCCCATTGATCTGCCACTTAATGTAGTCAGGATAAATTTAACAAGTAATTGAAAATAACAGGATAATTAGAGGGTTTGTGCATAGAAGTTGCTTCTGATAAACAGAAAATACTTCTAAACCAAAAGTAAGTCTTCACTGAGTATCTCTACGGACCTTCAGCATATAACCTTCAGACCTTCATGTTTCTGAAATAGTAGAGATACTATTCCCTTAAACTGGCATTTCTAAAATGTGTTCCGTATGCTGTATAGCCCTACCATAAATTCATACCATAGATGGGATGGCAATAGGTGTAACTTGAGAACGGCTTCTTAAGTAATTCCTAAGCCTAAGGTATTACACCTTAGTTAACTCACTTTTCAAAACCCCCTGGAAGAGACTATATCCAGCTCTAGAAAACTAAACAAAATAAGCAAACAAACAAAAATAGGTATGGATAGATGTTACTGTCTGTAAAAACAAAACAAAACAAAAACAAAAAGCAAGGTGGGGGGGTTCTCTTACAAAATCCACTGTGAATTTTAAAGGAAAACATACAGTTGTTTTGCCAACTTTTTTACTCTTTTTTTCCCCCATAGTTCCTTGAGAAAATAACGCTTCATGAAATCTTCTTAGACTCTTGAAACCAAGCCCCACTCAGATCTGAAAAACAATTAGCAAAGATTTTTCATGGGATCTATGTTTTGGCCTTGTAGGATGTTTTAATGTTTTTGTTTCTTTGTTTTGCTTATTTTTATGTTTATTTGATTTCATTGTTGGCAGAATTCCCCTTTCCAAGTACAACTATAATAAGTTACCATGCAAATTCACAGAGAATATGCTACCAATTTTTAAGGTGACATACTACAATAATAGACAAAATTTGCCTGCTACTTTCACAGTTTTCAAAGGCATTTTCTTCCTTTGAGTCTCTCTAGCATCTTTGGGAGACAGGGCACATGTCCACCAACAAAAGGAAAACCAGGATGTGACTTATACATGAGTCACTTCTCAGCTCTAGTTTCTTGCGTCAGAGGCTAGACTACGTGACTTATGTTTCAGTTGTGTTTACCTGTTATCAGCTGTACAAATGTTTATTTTCTTGATTTATCAAGTATCCTATAATGTAACCATGATGACAAAATTGAAATGTGATTTGAAAAATTAAATTTTTATTGTTTAACAAATTAACAGGTAGAACCAGTGGGATGGTAATCAACCTAGCAGCTTTAGTTAGAATTTTCTTCAAATGAGTTTGTTTCTCATCTAGGATATGCAATGTAGTATTTATCTCACTTATATATACTTTGCTTTCTAAATCAGTTCTCTCAACCTTCAGCCATCACACAATCTATCAATCAATTAAACCAATTCCTCTCATTGGTCTACCTTTTAAACATTGAGTTAGCCAACTGGTTCAGCAAAAAATGGATCCGAACACCATTTAAATATTTTCTCAATAATTTGTCTTTCTGAAGTCTCAGCGAACCTTTCAAAACAGCTGGTCCTTTTTCTCAGGTTGTCAGGCCAGAACCAAGAAGCATCCTAAATTCTTGATTCACCAGATGACCAAATCTAAGTCACTCACTGAACATCTCTTTGTATAATGGATATTACAGGAAATATTTTCATTCCTGAAGTCCTAAATACAGTTGAAAGTTCCATCCTTTGAGCACCTAAAGGACACTAAAGAAATGATAGATGCTGATGTAGATTTCTCAGCATCTGAAATTATTTTCTACAGCTTATAAATATGAAACTGCCAATGTTTACAGAGTAGGAATCTTGTTTTATTCATCTATCTTCCAAGTGCTTAGTACAGTATCTGGCCCAAAATATGGGTTCAAAAAAGGCTGATTATTCTTATTAACTCTTCTGCCTGACAGAAATAAGTAAGTTTCCATTAGTGTTTGACCCAATCCCAGCATGAAGCTGAGACACTGGGAAATCTGTCTCCATGATACATAAAATTATTTTTTCCAAAATATTCAGAGCATCAAATTAGCTAACAACATATGGGCCAGAGATAAGAGAGCACCCATCAGGGTTTTGGTGTTTTGGTTTTATAAAAACCTTGAGAAATTTTGTTTTGAAGCTGATATTTTCAAAAAAGTTCTTTGAATTTTTCAGAACATTTCAATCACTGTTTTTCAAGGGAAATTTGAGTAATTTTTTTCCAACTGAATGGGAAGCTGTGCTATGCAAACAACAAAGATCCTTTTCTTTTGAAAGTTATTCATGTTCTGCTTCCAGGATTGTCAGGGGAATTGAATTTTTTAAAAAAAGCTTAACCAAGCAGGCAATCAGAGTTATATTGTATTAGAGACAACCTAAACTCTGAAGTTCACAAGTTTTATGTTTTCTTCTAAGCTTGGGGCCTATGTTTTTCTGAGTTCTTAAGATAGCCAAATAAGTTTGCATGACCTGTAGCCAAGTTTATTTTCTTTTAATAGATATCTGTGTTTATTTTTAATAATTTTCTTTTTCTTTCTTTATTCTCATGTGAGTAAACAGTCTGAATTTTCATCTGTTTCTTAAGAATAGAAATTATTAGCATGAAGCTACATTTAGCATGAAGCTACATTCACCCTTTTTTCAGAAATCATTTTTTCACTGCATTTTCTTTTGTATATTAAGAAAAGTTTCTCATAATTGTATATGTTATTGTCAATATTTTAAATTCAAGAAAAGTGACATGGTATCATACAGCTACAATTCAAATCTAGGACTTTTAAACTCCAAAGCCTAATTGAGTTCTACTTTCTAGTGGTGGAATAGTTAGTAGAATAGTTTCTGCACCTAGAATAGTTACTGCAGATGCAGGTTTTCTGACACAACTTTTAGGAATTGTGACTCCGTAGATCTTCCCTGGGCTCAGAAATCTGAATTTTTAAAAAGCATTCTGGATGACTCTAAAGCAAGTCATTTACATTCCAATTGACTGGATCACATTTTAAGATTTAACTATACCTGTTTTCTGTTTTCTGCCTCATAACAACAGTTTGAGCTCCACTACCAATCATCGCATAGTATGAACCAGAGTAACTCATTCTCCCATTTGAATCCTGGTTTTCTTAGCTGTTAAATGGAAATAATTATATTTTTTTACCTCAAAGGAGTAATACAAATATCAGATAACATAATAGGTGCTGCAATGCTTCTATCAGTAGAATGTGTTATTTTAAAAAGGAGTATTAAAGCATATATTTTGATAACAAAAGATGTAAAGCACAAATCATATTTAGATGCTTTAATGTAGTATTATCTGATCACAGTATAGTAAAAATAAATGTTCAGTCTACATTAATAACTTCTTCAATCTACTAAGCTCTCATCCATAATCACTATGCAATATAGAATATCCTTTATTAATTTACCCAACCCACTACCTCTGAACCTATGCACACACATTCACACATTCTAGTAAGCTCAGTATCATCAGTATCTCCCAATTCAGACACATGCATGTGCACCAACTAACACACACGGTTGCAACTGCTAAGTTCATGGCAGATTTTTCACTGACTGCATTCTACATTTCACTAAAAGATAAAATATAACATCTCTTTTCAAGACAATGAAGATTGGTTAACACGAAGTACCTGTGATTGTCACTGACACTTCCACCAACCACATGGACATTGCAGGATCAAGGTGTTTTTTTCCTCAGGTGTATGAACTTCCATTACCCTCCCCCAGTGGGAGAAAAACTCTGAAACAATTGGTATGACAAAAGAGACTGACACCAACAGTCACAGCTTGATTTCATGGTATACCACATGGGATTTTTCTAAAAATGAAGAAACTTTAGCATTTTCTTGTTATTTGGGGCTACAATGCCATAAGCCTTCCACCTATCCTGTGTCGACTTTAAAAAGAGCAGACCGGCTGGAAAACAAGAGATAATTTGCATGTGAAGAATAAACAAACAGAATTCTGCAGTATGCCATCTCAAAAAACAGAATTGATGTCTTTGTTTAGAAAAAGTGGAGCAACAAAGTTTAAGAGAGGAAATAGCAGGCTAGTAATGGACCATCTTTCCCTTTCTGCTCTCCCAACACATATTTTAAATAAACCTGACCTGGCCTCCCTACAACATTAATAGCCTTCTCTCAGTCCTCACTGATCCAAGGCTTTTCCTCACCCTAGTACACCAATGCACACAGCATTAGCTTTTTCTAAATAATGACATCACCATCTCCCACTGCACTTCAGTCATTAAATCATTTTATATTCTATCCCATCAAGAATATATCCCTCTGTCAGCTGTGCACGTTGGCTCACGCCTGTAATCTCAGCACTTTGGGAGGCTAAGGCAGGTGAATCGACTGAGGTCAGGAGATCAAGACCAGCCTGGCCAACATGATGAAACCCTGTCTCTACTAAAAATTCAAAAAGTTAGCTGGACATGTTGGTGGGTGCCTGTAATCCCAGCTACTCAGAAGACTGCGGCAGGAGAATCTCTTGAACTCAGGACTTGCAGTGAGCTGAGATAGCACCACTCCAGCCTGGGCAGCAAGAATGAAACTCCATCTCGAGGAGGAGGAGGAGGAGGAAGAGAAGGAGGAAGAAGAAGAAGGAGAAAGAAGAAGAAGAAGAAGAAGAAGAAGAAGGAGAAAGAAGAAGAAGAAGAAGAAGAAGAAGAAGAAGAAGAAGAAGAAGAAGAAGAAGAAGAAGAAAGAAGAAGAAGAAGAAAAGAAGAAGAAGAAGAAGAAGAAATAATCCCTCTGACTCATATTCATTGCCTTTCACAAAGTTTTCCTCTGTCAAATTTCTATTAATTCCTTGATTTACAGTTTACCCACCCTACTACCTCTGGGCCTAGGCACACACACATGCACACATTCTATTAAGGTCAATATCATTAGTATCTCCCAATTCAGATACACACATTTCTGCCTTCATATTTTCACTAATATGAGTGAGACTCTGCACTTAAGTGACTATGAAAGGCTTGGGAGGGAATGATTCCAAAATGTTTCAAAAAGCTGGTTTATAATAGGGGTGGCAAGACACTTATATACTCACACATAGATAGATAGATAGATTGATAGATATTCATGCCTGCATACACACACACAAACACAAATACATGTACATATGCATAGTATATATTTTGCAGACAGAACAGTTACCAAAATCAATTTTCTATTTCTCCTGAACACACATTTATTTTCCTGCAGGAAGGCTGGGAGACGAATGTATGTCTGCGTTCTGGCTAAGGGTTTGTGGACATATGTGATATACATCACTTTTGGGCCTGGCTCATACAAAGCTTCCAAGCATCTGACTCTCTTGTTTTCTCTGTCTTCTACCAACTACAGAAGATCCAAGAGGATTATAAAGCTCTAGTACAGTGCTGCCTAATAGAAATATTACATGTGAATTTCTAAATATTCTAATAGCCCAAAACAAACAGGTAAAATTCATTTAAATAATGTATTTTACTTAATTCAAGAAATATAAAACATTGTCATTTCCACATGTAATCCATATGAAAATTATTAAATCTAAATTTTACATTTTTTATACTGTCTTTAAAATGGGCATGCATTTCACACTTTCAGTAGATCTAATTTAGAACTAGCTACATTTCAAATGCTCAATAGCCATATGCAGGCTAGTGAATACTACGTTAGACAGCATAGCTCTAGGAGATAGTGGAACCCCAATCTGGAAAGTGCCTGGGTCTCTGAAACACTTTGTGGAAGTTGATCCCTGAAACACTCCAACTACTCTATGAGCAAAATTTATACTTCTATTTTGTAAATCTACTGAGATTTTTAAGTTGATTAATTAACAGCTTATCCTAATTCTCTCTTATTATATAAAAATGTATGAATGATAGTGCACTTTGAGATACTTCTACCACAAAATCAATGGTACAGCACAGAACACTACAGTTGTAGAGGAGACAAGATCTCTTTGGGCTGAGTAGCCCTCGGTGACTTCACACAGAAAAATAAAATTTGAAATAAGAAAAACTAAAATAGCAGGGCACAATGACTCACATCTGTAATGCTAGCACTTTGGGAGGCCAAGGCAGGTAGTTCACTTGAGCTCAGGAGTTCAAAACGAGCCTGGGAAATATGACAAAACTAGTCTCTACAAAAACATGCAAAAATTAGCTGGGTGTGGTGGTGCATACCTGTAGTACCAACTACGCGAGAGGCTGAGGCAGGAGGATCACTTGAGCCTGGGAGGCGGATATTGCAGTGAGCCGTGATTGCACCATTGCACTGCAGCCTGGAGGACAAGACCCTGTTCCAAAAAAGGAAAATTAAAAAAAAGGAAAACTAAAATAAACAAAGCAGATCATGGAAGACATTCCAGGAATGAGTCAAGAAACAGCACAGGGAGGGGAACATCACACACCAGGGCCTGTCAGTGGGTGGGGGCCTAGGGAAGGTATAATATTAGGAGAAATACTAATGTAGACGATGGGATGATGGATACAGCAAATCACCATGGCACGTGTATACCTGTGTTAACAAACCTGCACATTCTGCACATGTACCCCAGAACTTAAAGTATAATAATAAAAAAAAGTCATGAGCCCATAAAATTTTAATTCACAACAAATTAATCTCTCAAAGTATAAGTTTATGTAAGAGAATTAATGAAATTTTGGTAGAAGATATAAATTAAGACCATATTGAGATCATCTTAACTGACTGACTGAATGGATTTGAACTTTAATCTTCCTCAGATAGATTTCAAAATATCACTTTGTTATGCAATAAATAAATATTTTTTTTCATCTTGTATGGAATAGTCTGTGGAACTACAGTATTTAAAATGGATTAAAGCTGGAATGACTTAAAACAGCAAAGTCAGTTTTAAGGCACTTAACATTGGTTTTGGCAAAAGAAAATGAAGTGTGAAGTAAGGAGTTTGAGAGGGGAAAAGGGAGAAGAAAGAAAATAAAGCATGTGGGGCAAATCTGTTATTTACCAGGTTCATTCACATTTAATCCTCCTTAAAAATGTTATGGAGTAATATTTTCACTAACGCAAAAGTAGGCTTAGAGAGGTGAGCCAACACCTAGGTTTTCACACACAGTAAGGGCTAGACTTGGGATTTAAACCTAATTTCATTAATCTTTTTATTTTGCCAAAGTGAGCCATTGTGTACTAATAATTTGGCATTAATGTATACCCATGTTTGGGAGCTCAGAAGAGTAGTAGAATGTTTAGAAAGTACGACACGGAAGAAACAGTCAGAACTAGAAAGAAAATAAAAGAGCAAAATGTTACTAAAACCAGCGAAAGAATGAAAGCAAAAGCTTTAACTAGTGGTGCCAAGAGGATCAAAACAGTTTTCTTTGAATAGAGAGCAAGTATGTGCTTATTTATAGACAAAGGAAAATCAAGCAGCGGTCAGGACTGATGATGTTAGAGAGAACAGGGATAATCAAGGCAAACCTCTTATGCTATGTTTAGTTTTTTCACTCTTTTATCCTGTAAACTCAAAGAGAACTTCATGTATTTATCCATAGTTCAATAGAAAGAAGAGAGAGGGGATATGTAAAATGCATGTATATAAGATTGGAACTAGAAGTAGCCAGGTGAGTTAGACAAGTGTCCTAACTGTGATATTTATTCTTTAGGGCTTACCACAGATGTTTCAGGTCTCCTTTGGGGCACAAGATAGGACTTTACTTCTACACTTCCTCTGACGTTAGGCATGGTCATGTGACCTGCTTTAGCCAATGAAATATCAGTGAATGTGTCAAAAAATCATTAGGAGCCTGTGCAAGACTCATATTTCCCTCCCCTTCTCACCAAAATCCTAGAAACCATGCATTAAGATAAACCAAACATCGTATGTTCTCACTTATAAGTGGGAGCTAAGCTATGAGGATGCAAAGGCGTAAGAATGATACAATGGACTTTGGGGACTCAGGGGAAAGTGTGGGAGAAGGTGAGGGAGAAAGGACTACAAATTGGGTTCAGTGTATACTGCTTAGGTGAGGGGGGCACCAAATTCTCACAAATCACCACTAACAAACTTACTCATGTGACCAAATACCACTTGTTCCCCCCAAAAACTATGAAAATTTAAAAAATTAAATATAAAACTTCAATTACCTTTGTTTCTTGAATGGCAGTTTAAAAAAAGATCCCCCCTGCTAATTTAGATTGAGCAGCAAGCATGAGCAAAAAATAAACCTTCACTATGTTGAGCTACTGAGGTCTAGGTTTGCTTATTATTACAGCATAACCAAACCTATCCCAATTAATGTAACAAACATTCTGATTCTCAATTTATTTCATTTATAAGATGAGATAGTCGAATAAGTTTCGGGGTTTTTTACATGTTTAAAGCCAAAGTGATTCTTAAATGAAATATTACTCAGTCTGTTTAGTGTGTAATAGTAGAGATACACTGATTAAAGCAGAGAAAGGTACCCAAATATTAGAATCTCTAGGTTTCCAATTGGCATAATTTCAAAGCCCTTTCAGTAAAAAAGTCTCTAAACTGCCTTTGAAATATGACTAGGTAATTTTTGATGAAAATATGTTAAAGCACTTTTAGAGAGTCAAAGATAAATAAAATACAGTATAAACCACCAAAAAACTTTAAAATCTAATAAGTAGCATAAAACAAGTGCACAAATATTTATGATGCAAGGCAGAATAAGTTTTATTAAGCAAAATTTTCCAAACATATTTGACCACAAAACAATTTTAAGAATATATTGACTTGATAGGAACACATAGAAACTAATTCATGCTTCAATTTTAGTGTTAGCCAAAATAGTCTCAAAAACTTACTTCTGCAAAAAAAAAACACAATGTAACTTGTTTTTATAGATTTACTCCACAACAAATAACATATTACAGAAATTTTAATTTTAAAATTATATTAATAGCAGTATACAAATTATCAAATGGGATGCATAACTCTGATCAATAGTTATCAAATTGAAAACATTTATCAAAGCACTGGTTGGTTGTGAGGTGTTGCCTGTGTATGTCCATGATACACAGATAGAATGTCAGGTTTTCACACGGCAAGTAATTATCCTAGAAACTTTCAGTAATTACTGGGTGTGGTACAACCAATTGTTAAGGAAAATTTACAAGCCATATCTCATATTATTTTTACTGAAAATGTGAAGAGCCAGTAATATTAGATTATTGAAGAATTTTTATTCTTATTAAAGTATTATATTCAAGTCATTTACATTAAAGACATCTAATATCATCACATTAAGCTCCATTTTTAAACATGTAAGTAATATTCATTTTTAGCAATGACCTAAATAAGATATTTATAACCCAATTTTCCTGACAAGTCCAGTGGAAAACTAAAAAATAGGGTCATAATTCTAATCAGCACTCAAATTTTAATACATCAAACTCCTACATATTTGATGTCTAGAATACGGTTCCCCTCATCATTTTGGAAATTCCTCAAGGTGCTGTCATAAAGGTATTCATAAATAGGCACTTACAGTGCTGCCATGTAACCTCCTCTTCTTTGGCTATTGAGAAATCACCATTCCACTTGTCTCAACAATGCACATGAATGCAAACAGTTGCTACTGTAATCTGGCTTGGAAGAAGAAAGGAAAACTGATCTCCCTTTTAGTACTCCATATCAAGCCTGGCATGGGTCAGGGTCTCAATTCCTCTGTAGTCAGGATAAGCTAATTAAAATTGTGGTAATAACCCTAAATTTCAATGGCTTACAACAGGGGACAGCAGAGTATAGTCTACAGACCAAATCTGGACAACTGCTGGTTTTGCAAATAAAGATTCATTGGAACACAGCCATATCCATTCATTTTTGTATTTTTTCTATGTCTGCTTTTTCACAAAAATGGCAGAGTTGAGTAGTTGTGACAGAAATAGAAAACCCTAAAATGCTTACTATCCAGAACTTTAGAGAATAAAATTTACTGACCCCTGGCTTAAAGCAACAAAGGTTATTATCTCACTATGCCAACGTCAATCACATGTCATCAGCTCTACTCCACATCATCCCAAGCTAATGAAGACTCAACATCTGGACCACGACTTATAACATAGCAGCAGGAAATCACCAATAAACTTGTAAATGCTTCCATTAGGAAGAAACATAAGGTATTTTTGCTCATATTTCATTAATTAAAGTAAGGCATATGGTCATACCTCACTTCAAAGAGGTGTAAAAATATAATTCTGTGTTGTATCTAGAAGAAAGAGAAACAAAAATAAAAGTAAGCAACTCTAATTATTTTACCATTTCTTACAGCATAGGAAATTTAAACTCTGTAATTTTTGTTATTTTTTTACTGCTTTATTGAAGTATGTGACATATGATAGATAAACTGCACCTATATACAGTGTACAACTCACATATATATGTATATATATATATATATCTGGATACCATCAGAAACAAGAAACACATCCATTACTCCCTGAAGTTTCCTTATATTCCTTTGTATTCTTTATTTCTCTCAGGAAAGTTTTGTAGTTTCCAGTGCACAAGTCTTTCACATCTTTGTAAAATATATTCTACTTATTCAAAATTTTTGATGTAGTAAGTCACATTTTTTATTTTAAATTCCAATAGTTCTTTACTAGCATATATAAAAAACATTTTCCTATATCAATTATTTACTCTATAACATCTCTAAACTCACTTAATTCTAGTAGATCTTTTGCAGATTTCATTGGATCTTCTACATAGGCAATCATGTCGCCTATTAATAAAGACAATTCTTCTTCTTCCTTTCCGATCTAGATGACTCGTATTTTTCTTCTCGAGTTAACTTCGGTAGTGTGTATATTCCAAGGAATTTGTCAGTTTCATCAAAGACATCAAGTTTATTGGCATAGAGTTCATAATATTTCCTTATTGTTGTTTGAATATCTGTACAGCCTTAGTAAAATTACCTTTTAGATTTACGATATTGTTAACTTGTGCCTTTTCTATATTTTTCTGATCAATCTGACATGGTACTTTTCAATTCTATTGAGCTCAAAAAAAATAGCTCTTAATTTTAATGATTTTCCCTATAATTCTATTCTATTGTATCTTATTAATTTTCACTCTGGCCTTTATAATTTTCTGTCTTCTGCTGTCTTTGGATTTTATTTTCTCCTTTTTTTCTGGTTTCATAAGGTGGAAGCTGAGGTCATTAATTTAGGATGACCACTGTTGCCCCTGCTTGCCCAACACCTCCAGTAAGATCAAAAGAGCACTATTATCGAAGAAAATCCTGGCAACTATATTGGAATGTTTTTAGAGAAATGCTAGATCACCAAAAGCCTTGATTACACACATGACAAAGATGTCAATAGATGCTGAAACTTTCCATTTTAAGATGATCTATAATAGATTCTTAGTGTAAAACTTTTTAAGCTATCTTGAGTAATTCATTTTATTTAAAGGCTTTCTTTATGCACCTATGTGTGATAAATTATAAAATTTATGCCTAGATAAACCTAAAAACCGTTTGCAATACATATAAAACAAACATTTAGGTAATTTAAAAAAGTATTGTACTATACATAATTGACATTGTATTATACATAACTGACACTGTATTATACATAATTTTTTCTGGGTGGTACATGAAACCAAGGAAAATTTTATTATTAAATGCATTTTAGATACAATTATGGTATTTCACTGGACAAGACATCTGTTTTGAGTTCTTTTTCCAGAATGTAGGTAGAATCAATAGTATTTGTGAACATTATAGCCCCTGAACACCTTGTGAAAGAGGAAAAGTTTTCTCAAGATTAAAAAAAAAAAAATCAAGGTTAGGATTGGATTGTGCTCTGAGGCTATAAAGCATATTAAAGTAAATGACTTAATTAGGATGCCCAAACTTGGTCTCATTTGTATTTTATTAATCAGTGATGAAATTATTGTTTCCAACATAATATGGTACTTTATCAAATTTATTGTTTTCATTTTATTCTTTCTTGGTGACCTTTAAAGCAGGCAGAAGAGTGTAGACCAGAGTACTTAAATAATTGATAAATTGACTCTTTTGCCTTACCAGCAAGTCCCTTAAGCATAAAACTTCCCAAAACAAAAAGAAAAAATGAGTGAGCAAAGGGGGAAAAGTATAGCTAAATGCAATTTCCTAAACAAAATTCCTGACATAGAATGAGATTAAGATCAGTCTTCCTTTTTCATCAAAGTAGTCATCTTCTCATTACTGAATTGGCCTCACAACAATGTACCTCAATGTCTCTTGAGACATCAACTCTGGCATATGATCAGTGTCATGTCAAGGGTGGATAGGAGTGATGTGCCCTGGGTGCTAGCAATAAGGGATTAGACTGTCTGTATAAAATCTTAAAGATAAAATCAACTAAAAATTGGGCTGCTTTTTTTTTTTTATCATCATGTATCAGTGATTCTGAACAATGTCTAATAAAATGCTTCTCACCACTAGGATGGGCTACTTCCACACCCCTTGGCTGCCAACTGACAAAAAAGCGAGGTTAGTGTGAGGAAGTATGAGAGAATAAAGGAGGCTTAAAGGAAAAGCTTGTCAATTATTCTAGGTGCCTTACGGGGGCATTAACTGATTCCCAGTGTATAGAACTTCAAATATTCACAGTTAAGACTTCATAAAGGAGTTTCCTTCAAAGACTCTCCTACTTACACCCAATACAAGAATGAGAAAATTATTATACCAAGCATTTGTATAGTTAATGAGTCAAATTAAAATTGGCAATAACACACTTCCTTCTTGTCCTCCTCTGTCATAAACCACACCCTAAGGCGGAAGCAGTTCTCACAGATCAGCTTTCTCAGCAGCCTAGAGGATTGCTTGACACCTGGATAATGAGGCAAAAACATAAAATGCAAGGTTTTTAAAACCATACAAATTGAAGAATAGCACAATCATTGGTCAGGAACTAAGAAAAGTAGAAAATGGGTGATATTTATACATTTCATTTGTGTTCTTCTGGTCACTGAGGTTATGTATATAGTAGACAATTAGTGTTGACAAACTATATTTTATAGACTTTATGGGCTAGTTGCATAGGGATTTGTGTGGGCTTTATTGTTTTTTAATATATTTTTTAATCCACCCCTCTGGAACCATGTGGGTAGACAGGTGTTAGGGTTAAAAATTCATATGGTATGTGATAGGATTTTGGTGAGGAAATGGAGCAGAAGGGATGGACATTTTAACAGCTTGTGAGGTTTTAGAAGTGAAAAGGGAAGGGGGAGAAGTATTTTGCCTATTGAAAAACATCATTGAAATATACATCTTATGCATACTGAGGTATCAAAAAGGTCTAGCTCTAAAGTTACAGAAAAAATAATAAATCAAAAATATTCTGTAGGACTAAGAGACTATGCAAAATGGGAATTGTTCTCCCTAGAATTTTCTAACTAATTAGCACAAGGATAGATAAATTCTGTTATTAATCAGTAAATCAATGTGGAACAGACAGAGAAAGAGGGAAACAACCTTCTCCTGTAATTTCATTTCTTAAAAGCCTGTTTGCATTTATTTATTTAATCAACAAGCATATAGTGTGCTCTTAGTATGTGCAAAAAAGTCCTAGTAACAACTGTGGATAATACAAAAAATAATTTTTAATCAGGTCTACCCTTCCTTTATTAGTGGAAATTATATAAAAATAAAAATAGTTACAGTTTTTGCAATTCTACTACATATCAAGCATTTTGGTAAGAGTTTTACCTGCTTTATTTGTAATGCTAACAATGACACAGCAAGGCAGATTTTTTGTTTTTTGATGGAGTTTTGCTCTTGTCGCCCTGGCTGGAGTGCAATGGTAGATCTCGGCTCACTGCAGGAGGATCCTGGGACCTCTGCCTCCCAGGTTCAAGCAATTCTCCGGCCTCAGTCTCCCGAGTGGCTGGGATTACAGGCACCCGCCACCGTGCTTGGCTAATTTTTATATTTTAGTAGAAACATAGTTTCATCATATTGGCCAGGCTGATCTCAAACTCCTGACCTCAGGTGATCCACTCTCCTTGGCCACCCAAAGTGCTAGAATTACAGGTGTGAGACACCGTGCCTGACCAAGGTGAATATTTTTAATTCCCATTTTATAGAAAATTGAAGCTCAGAAAATCTCAAAGATCATAGAGCTATTATATAATAGAGTCAAGATTTCCACCCAAAAAGATTTGAATTTTTTTTTGCACTTTCCTATATTAATAACTGCAAATGCCCACGTGGGAAGCAGAAATATCATGATACAAAATAATTAAAAATTTAAAGGAAAAAAGTAGTATATTTTCAGCCCTTCTCTTCACTCTGAACCCTTGCATTTCCTTCACCATCACTGACATCCATTTTTGTTTTGTAATTTATTCAATAATTAAGTCAACAAAAATTGATTACCTTCTATACTATTATATTTATCACACTATTATACATTATATGATATATTAAATATATAATTTACTAATAATACTATGTACTATACTGTATTGTATGCTATACTAGTATATCAACTATATTGGTGCTCTCTTAGGATTGAGAGGCAGAGCTAAGTAAAGCAAAACTCCTGTCATCATGGAGCTTGCATTCTAATGTGGGAGTTGGACAGGCAATAAACAAATAAACAGTGTGATGTCAGGTAGTGAAATGTGCTATGAAGAAAGATAAAACAAACAGGGATAGAAAACTGGTGCTATTTAAAGCCATTTAGAAAAATACCATTCTGGAGTAATGACATTGCAAATGCTGTACCATACTGAGTGAGCCGTGCAAATACCTGAAAATGGACGCTCTGCGTAATGGGAAGCACTAAAGTAAAGGCCCTAGGGCTGAACATACTTGGAGTAAAATTTAAGAAACAGTAAGGGGCCGTTGTGCATATGGCTACAGCAGAAGAAAGGATAGAAAGAGTAGCAGAGCGTGACATCAGAGATGGTGTCAGGTCATATATGAACCACATAATGTAGGTTTGTATGGGTCATGGGATTCTTTAGTTTTATTAAGCGCTATGAGAAGCTATTAGAGAGTTTTGTTATTGTTATTGTTTTTTCTTAGCATCAGAGGAACCACACTGGATAATGGAGAGCTTTGAGGAAGAAAATAATATCACACAATTTACAATTTGTTTTAATTGCTCTGGTAGCTACAGGAAGAATAGACTCTAGCAGAGGAAAAATTGAAGGCAAGGAAACCATATAGAAGACTGTTTTAATTCAAAAGGGAAAGAATGATCTTTACAATACATTTTTTTGAGTCATGTGTATCTATATGGGAAGAAAAGTGAATACTGACCATGCCAAGAGTTAGAGATCAGCCTGGGCAACAAAACAACATGCTCTTTCTTTTTAAAAAAATGTTTTTAATTAGGCGGAAATGGTGATATGCACCTGTAGTCCTAGCTACTTGGGAGACTGGGGAGGGAGGATCATTTACGTCCAAGAGTTCAAGGCTATAGTGGGCTATAATCGCACCACTGAACTCCAGTCTGGCTGACAAAGAGAGAGAGATCCTATCACTTTTTTAAAAATTAAAAAAAAAAATTAGTTTGAGAAACCTTATAAGTTATGAAAGCTAAAAATATAAACCCCTAGAAAAAAACGTAAGAGAATATATTCAGAACCTTTAGATAGTCAAAGATTTATTTAAAAAGACACAAAAACATTAATCATGCAAGGTTCATAAATTGGACTTAATTGTAATTAAGAAAAGTTGATTATCAAAAGGAAAAAATTAATATAGTAAAAAGGTAAACGCTAGACTGGGAGAAGAAATGTGAGATAGATAAATTAGATATAGCTAGATAGCTAGATAGATAGCTAGATAGATAGACAGATAGATACTGTACAACCATATAAATAATTCCAGAAGATATAAGAAACCTCTTCATGTTATCAAAGCAAAAAAATATTTAATGCAATTATGGAAATGATATCCTGCCATCTTTGCCATATTGTATTGGTTGAAAACAAGTCACAGTTGCCACCAACATTCCAAGAGTATTAGAGGCATGAATACCAGGAGGTAAGAATCATTGGGATCCATCTTAGAGTTCACCACATACCCCTTGCTTACACAAAAGGAAGCAGACATACATGCTGTTCTCACCTTGCCCTTTTTTTTTAACTGAACTAGTACTCACTTCATAATATTACAGGGAAAAATTTCCCATTCCTTTTTAGAGCTTCGTAGTATTCTTTCGTATCAATCCTCTGTATATTTTTTTCAATCAGACATGTGGGTTGTTTCTCAAGTCTTTTGCTATAATAAACTGTGCTGCAATGAATTCCCTCATGCATATATAATTTCTTTCTTTCTTTGTTTCACTAGTATATCTGTGGAATAAATTTTTAGAAGTAAATTCTTCATTACTTGGTTAATGTACATATAATTTTGTATTCTTCACAGTAATGTGCAAGAGTACTTACTTTATTATTGAATATAATATTTCATTTGTAATTTTAATTTACATTTCTCTTACAGGCAACATTAAGTTTCTTTTCATAAATTTAAGGGGCATTTGCATTTTTCTGAGTTTTCTTTTTCTGTCTTTAGTCCATTTTCTCTGTTGTGTGATTGGCTTTCTCAATTTTATTTTCTTTATTGAGACGGAGTCTCACTCAGTCACCCAGGTTGGAGTGCAGTGGCACAATCTCCACTCACTGCAATCTCTGCCTTCTGGGTTCAATCGATTCTGCTGCCTCAGCCTCCTGGGTAGCAGGGATTATAGGCGTGTTCCACAATGACAAGCTAATTTTTTTATATATGTATTTATTTAACATCTCTAATGTTTACCCATTAAGAAAGACCCATTAGCTATCTTGGGCTAAGGCTTGTAAGTGTATATATGATAATAAATTTAGATATATAATGAAGTTAAGGCAGTAACTATCAATTTCTAATTGTATATTATTAATATGAATAATTATTTAGTTATTTCAAATGCTTTGTTGACATTTTTCTTCTCTTTAGCTCTGTTTATATTTAGGCATATTAAGGGTCTTCCAATTATTGAACTACACTTGCATTCCTGAAATAAATACCACTTGATAATGATGCATTTTTAAGTGCCCTTGGAATCTTTTTGATAAGATTCAATTTATAAAATTGGCATCAATACTCTGTAGTTTTATCTTTAGTGTAATTTATGTCAGATTTTTATATCAATTTTATACTTGTTTTATTGAAGGAATTAGGAAGTTTCTTTTTCTATGCCAAGAAAAAAATATAATTAGCTTTAGAATAATATTACTTATATATTTTACAGAATTTTATATCTTGCAAATCATACTCATATCTAGACTGGAAATTTGAGAGATGTGGAGAAAAACGTGATAAAGTTAGATTGTACTGGATACTTCAGTAGGGTTCTACAAAAGGAAAATTCTTTTAACTGATACATATCTTGAAAAGCAAGAATCTTTTTTATAAGAGATCTTTTTTGCTTGGAGAAAAAAATTCCAGGCTGCTAAGGATCAGATTTATCATGTATTCTTCAGAAATTGCAAAAGCCCAATAGGCAGTTTCAAGCGAAATAAAGCCTAAATAAAAATTAGGTGTGGGAGGAAAGGACTTGGGAAAAATTAAGTTGTGATATGGGAAGAGTCAGAAAACTGGGTGAGCATGGTCTGATAGGCCTCTCCAAAAACCCTTCTGCAAGTGCTCCAGCCTGACAAAAGTAATAATTGTCTACATTGTAAACACCTTTCACTGAGAAGAAGCCTAGGGGCAGGAGATAGAGTCCTGTTCTTTCCTGTTGATCTAAGGAACAGGCAAAGACTAAAGCCAATGGTAAGAAGATTAGGAAAACGGGCAGAGTTCTACAGCCAGTTACTAACAAACTGCAAAAGGAGGCAAGGGTGAGGGTTCTGATGGTTGCCTATAGTCGAGTACCATGACCAGATAAGAGCACCAAAAATCCTGGAGAGCTGGAAGAGTAGAGAAGAAAATCAAGTAGTAGTTGAATAGAATTGTAACGGCTTTGTATTGTCGAAAAAGAAAACAGAAAGTCTATGTCTGGCAAAAAAAAAGCCTTATCATTGCTGTTCTCTAGGCCCAGGCAATTCATCATCTACCTTTTGCCCCAACCCCAAGAAACCCACACCTACAGAGAGTGGGAGACTAAAGAGTTGCAGCTTCTAGAAGAGAAATCTCTCTCCTTCTACTTCAGTTGTAGCCATAAAAGGCAATAAACTAGGCAGGGACTTTTATTGGACTCACCAAGAAACCATTTCTCCTGGCAAGGCAAAGATTTCTTGTTCTTCTTGCTCAAGAGACTCTTAGAGACATGTAAATTTGTGATTTATATATTATATATTGTCCAATCATGTGGAGGCACATCTGGACTCAACCCCATGAAAGACATCTGGAATTGGGGACATATATGTCTCCCAATGGGGAGGAGTGATTGCATTTTATATAGCAACTAGGATAGCTCTTAAAGTCATTGATCAGAAAAAGCATATATGTGCATCTATATGTGTGTTCCCACACAATGATGTTTAGGAAACCACTTATCTGTCTAGGTAAGAGCTAGCTCTTATCTCCTTCTGAAAAATTCCTCTTTTCCAGTGGAGAATCCATCATGTATTATTCAGGTAGGGCCAATCGCACCTCATCCTAGTCTCTATTCTGGATCCTGGGAATACAACACTGAACAAAATAAATCAAATCTGTGGCCTCTAACAGCTCTCATTCTTGTCATTAAAGAAATGCTATAAACAACAACAACAACAAAAACCCTAATGCATATAAAATATGTCCAGGCAGGGCACAATAGCTCACACCTGTAATCCCAGCGTTTTGTGAGGCTGAGGTGGGAGGATTACCTGAAGCCAGGAGTTGGAGACTAGACTGGACCACATAATGAGGCCCCATTTCTATAAAAAATTTAAAAAATTAGACAGATGTGGTGATGCATACCTGTAATCCTACCTACTCAAGAGGTTGAGGGGGAGGATGGCTTGTGCCTAGGAGTTTGAGGCTGCAGTGAGCTATGATTGCACCACTGTACTCCAGCCTGGGTGACAGAGACCCTGTTACTTAAAAAATTTTTAGAAAAAAGGTAAAAAATGATCAATGTAAAAAAATTAAGAAGTACAAAGGGGAAGTGCATTATTTAATGAATCAATAAGTGTTTTCAAATAACAGTTGCTGGAGTTTAATGCACAATATGCTCAAAAATTTTGAAATGCACAGAAAGTAGCAATCAGTCCTGATTATTTTTTAACTTGTTTTTTACAATTTTAAAAAAATTAAATTTTCTCCTATATGTAAAACTATATTTAGAAAATGCTGAAAAAGTTTTGAACCTGATTTAATGTAAGCATTAAAATATGTCATTTATTTCATTTATGAAGTATTGAAGAGATCTGCAAATATTTCAAAACTCACTTTTCTCTGTGTAGAGCTGTCAAAGCAGAATCAGTGACTTTTAAATATCTTAAATTTATCTCTGCAGAGTATTGGGACTTTTTCAGAAATATATCATTCATGAGTAATTCTTTGGCTTCAAATACTGTGCAGAGGAAACAATAGAAGGAAAGGCTTGCAGTGTAATCATTTCTAAAGAACATATTTTAAACCATATTCACAGTAATTCATGAAGCTTTAAGAAGAAGAAGAAGAATGTATGTCATCAGCTTAGCCATAGCAAATAAGAAAACTCATGCATTAAACATTGCAAAAGGAAGTAATACAGCTTTAGTTCAATCTGTAATTTGTGAGCTATCACAGAGATTCTGGCTTGGCACCACTCAGAAATGCTCACTGAATGTCATTGAAAAGGTTTGAGAGGACTCTCCAAGGACCAATTAACGGAATGGAGAACTAGGAAAGATTGTTCACCACTAAGAAAAAGCAAGAAGAATTGCACAGGATGAATGTGGCTTTGCAATTTTATTATTTTGTCTGTAAACAGGGAAACACAAGCTAAAAATAAATAATATTAAACATCTCATTCAGTTGTCTTTTCCTCAGCATTAAGAAGGAGTTTTCGTGCACTTTTGATTGGCCCTGTCTTCCTAAAGTCTGGTAGTCCTCCACTCACAAATATCAAACTGAGTCATTGACTACATTGTCGTTGCCCTTTTATCCTGTTTCAATATATATGCATGTATACATACATATATTCATACAAACACAGATAGATTTCCAACTTGTATAATTTCATTTAAGTAACAAGTAGCATGTGACTCAAAAAATAGAAATCACAGATTCCTATTCAACTGCACAAGCAGAAAATTTTCAGAATTATTCTTTATCAACTTAAGCTCGTTACCAACCATCCATTTTCATGTTTCATGTATGATATATTATGCATGCATCATTAACATACATACTGTTCCTTCTAAAAACATTCAGGGTGTATAATAGACACTCAAATATCAATTCACTAGTTAACTAATTGACTAGAGGGACTGGTTGGACTACATGGTTTTTTTTGTTTTTTTTTTACTTTTTTTTATTGCATTTTAGGTTTTGGGGTACATGTGAAGAACATGTAAGATTGCTGCATAGGTACACACATGGCAGTGTGATTTGCTGCCTTCCTCCCCATCACCTATATCTGGCATTTCTCCCCATGCTATCTCTCCCCAACTCCCCACTCCCCGCTGTCCCTCCCCTATTTCCCCACGACAGACCCCAGTGTGTGATGTTCGCCTCCCTGTGTCCATGTGTTCTCATTGTTCAACACTCACCTATGAGTAACAACATGCGGTGTTTGATTTTCTGTTCTTATGTCAGTTTGCTAAGAATGATGGTTTCCAGGTTCATCCATGTCCCTACAAAGGACAGGAACTCATCATTTTTTATGGCTGCATAGTATTCCATGGTGTATATGTGCCACATTTTCCCTGTCCAGTCTATCATCGATGGGCATTTGGGTTGGTTCCAGGTCTGTGCTATTGTAAACTGTGCTGCAATGAACATTTGTGTGCATGTGTCCTTATAATAGAAGGATTTATAATCCTTTGGATACATACCCAGTAATGGGATTGCTGGGTCAAATGGAATTTCTATTTCTAGATCCTTGAGGAATCACCACACTGTCTTCCACAAAGGTTGAACTAATTTACACTTCCAGCAACAGTGTAAAGTGTTCCTATTTCTCCACATCCTCTCCAGCATCTGTTGTCTCCAGATCTTTTAATGATCTCCATTCTAACTGGCGTGAGATGGTACCTCAATGTAGTTTTGATTTGCATTTTTCTAATGACCAGTGATGATGAGCATTTTTTCATATGTTTATTGGCCTCATATATGTCTTCTTTTGAAAAGTGTCTGTTCATATCCTTCGCCCACTTTTGAAGGGGCTTTTTGTTTTTTTCTTGTAAATCTGTTTTAATTCTTTGTAGATTCTGGATATTAGCCCTTTGTCAGATGGGTAGATTGCAAAAATTTTTTCCCATTCTGTTGGTTGCCAGTTCACTCTAATGATTGTTTCTTTCGCTGTGCAGAAGCTCTGGAGTTTAATTAGGTACGATTTGTCTATTTTGGCTTTTGTTGCTGATGCTTTTGGTGTTTTAGTCATAAAGTCCTTTCCTATGCCTATATCCTGAATGGTTTTGCCTAGATTTTCTTCTAAAGTTTTTATGGTGTTAGATCTTATGTTTAAGTATTTAATCCATCTGGAGTTAGCTTTAGTGTAAGGTGTCAGGAAGGGATCCAGTTTCTACTTTCTGCACATAGCTATTCAGTTTTCCCAACACCATTTATTAAACAGGGAATCCTTTCCCCATTGCTTGTTTTTGTCAATTTTGTCAGTTTTGTCACAGATGAGATGGTTGTAGATGTGTGACATTGCCTCTGACGCCTCTGTTCTGTTTCATTGGTCTATATCTCTGTTTTGGTACCAGTGCCATGCTGTTTTGATTACTGTAGCCTTGTAGTATAGTTTGAAGTCAGGTAGCATGATGCCTTCAGCTTTGTTCTTTTTGCTTAGAATTGTCTTGGCTATGCGAGTTCTCTTTTGGTTCCATATGAAGTTTAAGGTGTTTTATTCCAGTTCTGTGAAGAAGGTCGTTGGTAGCTATGTCAGGCACTTCTAAGTTCCCTACTGAGTTTTTTGTTGTTGTTGTTTATTTGTTTGTTTGTTTGTTTTAGGATTAGAGAAAAATGAAGGGAATTGAGAAAACTTTTCTTATGGGGTGACAAAAAACTAATGAAAATAAAAATAAAATATCTTACACTTCTATAACTCTTAGAAAAAGGAGGCACAGTTTTAAGTACTTTACAAAACGTCGCTTTATTTTCACAACCACTCTCTGAGACAGACACATTATTACAGTATTCCCATTTTACAAATGAGAAATTAGAGTCACAAAGAAGTGTAAAAATTTGCCCAAGATCACACAGCTTGTATAGTAAATGAAGCTGAGATTTGAACCCAGGCATTCTAACTCGAGTTTATATTTTTGGTTGTTACACCATATTGCTACTTGAAAGCAAACCAAGGCTGTAAAAAGGTGGCTATGAAGAAATTGTAAGGATTAGATATGGTTTCATATCAATATTGGTTCAGTTAAGAGAATTTGAAATATTTTTATAAACATTTTTCTTGTAGGAAAAAAATGCTGCTTCTACCTCTCAGTGCCCGTCTCAGTAAATGCGACCAATAATCATCTTTTAATATGGGCCAGAGAACATAAAGTCATTCTAGATTTCTACTGCTTTTATATTTCCAAATGACCAAATCTTATAGCTTTAGTATACGAATGATTCCAACAGCTATCATTTACTGAGAATCTATGGTCATAAACTGTACAAGTTACTTGATTTGTGATTCTTATGTATCTCATTCCATGAACACAATTTTGGGTAGATGTTATTATCTCTATCTGAGATTCATAAAGCTGTATTAATTTGTTTAAATTACATTGTTAATAAGTGACTGCATTGGGAATTGGCCCATACCCTTTCAACTATACCATACTATATTGATTATTAGCATCTTTTCCATTCCCAGTGCCATACCCCACAGTCATCTCATAATCTCATTTCCATTAGTACAAAATGTTTTTTGACAGATTTTGCTGTTTTTAGTGAGAAAATTCTCATAATCTCATCTATCCATATCCTGTTGACTATTATCTAAAGGGCACATTTGATTATGCTCCCCCCGTGAAAAATCACAACTGTTTATTAGAAGGTAAGTACAGTTTCATACATTCATAAGGCACTTCCAAATGTCTCCTTACTTCACTAGTTTCTTATTTGCCCAGACTATCTTTATCCTTTGCACACACACACATGCACACACATACACACACAAACGCACACACACACAGATACAGACACACACACACCATGCTCCAATAAAGTTAAAGAATAGAAAGATCTGTTTTCTCTTGCTGTTTAAGCAAAAGGAAAGGTCTCTGAATGCACATTAGTGTTTTATGTTTATCTGCATTTGTTTATTTAAATACCCTTTGTTGTGATTGCCATGGTATTTTTTCTTAATTCAACTACAAACTCAATTCATGTCCTGTTGCTTTATGCAGTCTTTCCCAAATTCTTCTTGCCCTTATCCCTGTCTGAGTTATATATATCTCTCTATGTGTTTGCATAATTTTTATATGACTATCTTGTAATTGTTGATTTTATTCTCTGTATGTATCATATACAACATAAGAATTTTCAGGATATAATTTGAAAGAAGACTAAGAAATCATCAGTTCTTTAGATTTTAATGAAAGAAGCAGCAGCTACATTTCTGAAAGGGTTTTAGTCAAGTCAGTACACAGGCAGTGATAAGGGCCATACTCTCACAATTCCAGTGTGGTAGCATGCAGTTAAGCTAATAAATATTTCCTAAGCAAGTCTGCAAATGAACACTGCTATAAAAGAATTTTATATGATTATTTGTTTCATTTTGAAAATATACTCTTTTTATCAATGAAAATATGCATTCGAATGCTGAGAAGAATGTATTAGAATGCTAAGTGTGGGTAAACAATAATTTTTCCTTATGTAAAGAAATATGTGGTTTGAAAAAGCAAATTTATTTGTGTGCATTAGTCTGAATATCAAGCTCATAAGATTAAATTAATCTGGTGTTCATGTTGATACAGAAATTGTATTTAGTAATTCACTCAACAGATACTTATTGAACGTCTCAAATAGAGGAGGAGAGAAAAGGATAGCTCATTTGTGGGTAAATTACAAGATGTGACATACAGCACTGCTAGTCCAAATAGGTGAGGAATCGAGTGGCGGAAGTGCATGGTGGGCACTGAGAACAGTGACTAGGAAGCAGTGGGAAGCTGAAGGGCCTGTGTGCCAATGTCTGAAGATATGATTTTGCCCTAAAAGTGTTGTAACCCATTTAAAAATCATAAACTGATTATAGTCTGAGAAACAGTACTCTAGCGCCATCACAAAGATCAGATAGGAGTAGACTCACTGGGTAGGGTTGTTATGAAGTAAACTTGGTTAACAATATGAGGACAAGATTGGAGGCTAAGTCAAGTTGGCCTGGAGATGAACCATATAAAAAAGTCAGTGACATGGGATAAGGAATGGCCAGCAATGAACAAGATGAGAGAGTTATCACAAAATTTGGTTACTGATGATTACAGTAGTTTCCTATTGCTGCTGTGACAAATAATTGCAAGCTTGGTGTATTAAAATAATACAAATTTGTTATGTTACACTTCTGCAGATTAGACATCTGAAATCAGTTTCATTGAGATAAAAATCAAAGTGACAGCAAGGATGTGTTTCTTCTGCAGGCTCTAAGAATAATCTATTTTCTTGCTTTTTCCAGTTTCTAGAGGTCATCTGCATTCCTTGGCCTGTAGATCCTTCCTCCATCTTCAAAGCTAGCAGCACAGTGCCTTCCAAACTCTTTCTCTCTGACCTCTGCTTCCAGACTTTGCTTCTCTCTCATAAGAACTCTGTGAGTCCACTGGGCCCACCTTTATAATCCAGAATAATCACTTCATCTCAAGATCCTTAACCTATCCACGTCTTCGTAGGTTCCAGAGATTAGAATGTGACATTTGGTGGGGGAGAATTATTCTGTCTACCACAATAATAAAGGAAAGGTTGAGTTGTATACTGAAATTCACATATTTTCAGAATTTGGTGATACTATTTACTGATACAAATAATGAAGGGAAAGATGGGTGAAGTAAAAGGGAATGCATTTTTGTATGGCATTTTGAATTTGTGCCAACTCAATGTAGGGTATCATATAGTTGACCAATAGAAAGGTGACCATATGAACTATAAGCTTAGCAGAGAGGATGTGTTAAGATGAATTGATTTCAGGGTCATCAATATTAAAATGAATGGTAGGAATCCCACTTCAGGTCATGAAGAAGTAACTGGTTCTGAACTTGCTCTTCTCCTGTCAGCTACAAAGCTTGGCAAATATATAAGGTGTTCGTTTTCAGGCAATAAACAATAGGCATCAAAAGTTATAATATTTTGGCATTGGAAATCTTACAAAGGTTTGTCCACAGTCAACTTCACTCTTTGCTTGGGGACTACCTCCTGACCAGAGTGCAAGGAGCTCTAATACAAGGTATGAAGATCCTCCTGAATGACGTGGCAGAGATCCGAATTCGGAAATGGGCACTATAGAAGAGGAAACTAAACAGATGTAGTACTCAGATGTTTATGGGAGCTTTTTCTAAGTTGTTGACTGTAGGCTTGGTTGCACAAGTACGGAGTAAGGCTATAGGTTTACCAGAGAGTAGCAGCCTCAGAGCTGAGAGCAGAACAGAGATATTAATGGTGGTGGGAGACGTGGGGGCTCCAGTTCAGCCAAAGAGGAGAGAATTTTCTTAAAGTTCTGGATATCCATCTGAAGCAATAGAATGTCCACCTTAGGAATAAGAGAAATGTCCTATAAAAGAATCAGCAATTTTTCGGGATATGGTGAGAGAGTAAAGATTTAAGGCTTTGTAGGCCATGTGGTCTGTGTTATGGTTACTGAACTCTGCTCTGTAGAACAAAACAGTCATAGGTAATACATTGACAAAGGAATGAGAATTTGTTTCAGTAAAACTTCATTTACAAAATCAAGAGGCAGGATTGATTTTCACTATACAGACTACAGTTTGCCAGTCCATGTCCTGAAGTAAGGCCTAGTCTAGATCTAACAACTCCCTCACCCCTAGCAAAAAACAAACAGATATACCTGAACTCCCCCTATAGTCCCTAAAACCAAGCCCTAATAAGATCTCATAAGAGAACCAGTGATTGAATCTGCCAAGTTAGAGAGAAAAGAAGACTCCTTGGGCTTGCCACAGTTCTTCCTTAAAAAAACATGCAAACAAGCCTAGGTAAGGTGATCAGCTTTTAAATGAGCAAACTAAAGAAATAAAAATTAACATTCTCTAGAGGAAGATAACATAAATTAGATTCTTCACAATTATTTCCTCATATGTTCAGTATACAATAAAAAATACTAGATATTCAAAGAAATAGGAAAATGTGGTCCATATCCATGGAGAAATGTAATTAATAGAAAATAACCCTGACATCTTCCAGATGTCAGATATAACAGAATAAAGTTTATAACTGTTTTTTATGATCAAGTACTTAAAGAAGACTTAATAAATCTTAATATGTGAACAGATAGAAAACCTTGGCAGAAAAATGAAAATTATGAAAAGAAACCAGAAGGAAATTCTAGAAGTAAAATTATAATAACTGGGTCAGGCACAGCTATAATCCCAGTGCTTTAGCGGGCCAAGGTGTGAGAATCACTTGAGCCCAGGAGTCTGAATCTGGCCTGAGCAACATAGTGAGACCCTGTCTCTATAAAAATAAAAAAATTAGCCAGGCATAGTGGCACACACCTGTAGTCCCAGCTACTGAGGAGGCTGAGGTAGGAGGATAGCTTGAGCCCAGGAGTTTGGAGCTGCAGTGAGCTATGATGTGCCAGTGCACTTCAGCTTGAATGACAAAGCAAGACCCGGTCTCTAAAATAAATAAATAAATAAATAATAACTGAAACCAAAAGCACTTACCAGCATATTGGAAATGGCAGAAAAGAGGCTCAATACATATGACAGATCAAGAAATATATCCAAAATGATGGAATAAGAATAAAATTTGAAGAAAAATAGAGTTACAGAGATGTATGGCACAATATCGAGCAATCTAGCATTCATGTAAGTATACGCCCCAACAAAGAAAAACATGAGAATATAGTAGAACAAATATTGAAAAAAGAAATGATTAAAATGTTCCCAGTTTAATGAAATGATTTAAGTTTCAGACTCAGGAAAGTAAGAGGAATCCAAACAAGATAAACAGATAGGAAATCGTGTTTGGGAACATTATAGTTGAACTTCTACATACCAAAGGAAAAGGAAAAATCTTCAAAGCAGGCAAAGAAAAAAGAAACCCAATGAAGTAAACAAAAAAACACTATAAAGAAAGGAACAATGGCATGCATGATGAATGACTTTATGTAAGAAATTGGAAGGCCTGAAGGAAAGGAAACATCTTTCCAGTGATGAAAGAATCAATTGAGAATTTCATATACATCAAAGTTATACTTCAATACTAACTGTAAAATAAAGACAGTTTGAGATCAAAGCTGGGAGAGTTACTTTCCAATAAATCTACCAGTCAAAGCCAGGTGCAGTAGCTCATGTCTGTAATCCCAACACTTTGGGAGGCTGAGGCAGGCATTATCACCTAAGGTCAGGAGTTCGAGACCAGCCTGGGCAACATGAGGAAACCCTGTCTCTACTAAAAATGCAAAACAATTAACCAAGCATAGTGGTGCACACCTGTAATCCCAGCTACTCAGTAGCCTAAAACAGGAGAATCGCTTGAAACTGAGAGGCAGAGGTTGTGGTGAGCTGAGATAGCGCCACTGCACTCCAACCTGGGCACAGAGCAGGACTCCATCTCAAAAAAAAAAAAAAAAAAATCTGCAAGTCAAGAGAGCTAAATGATGTGCTTCAGGATAAAGGATCTGATGTTTGCTGAAAATGTGAATATCTGAGAAAGAATGAAGAGCTCTAGAAATTACACATAAATAACTAAACATAACTATTTTTTATAACCTCTAAAATACAACTTATTTTACAGTAACAAATATTTAATATTATAAATATGAAGATACTAAAACAATTGCACAAGGGTTCAGGAAATGGGCTACTGGAATCCTACCATTGTAAGGTTATTGCATTTGTCAAGTTGGAAGTGGGAAGTGTAAAATGTGAAGGATACGATCTTGACTCTAAACAAACTTTAATAAACTAAGGATGTATACTTTTAGCCTTAGAACAATGCCAAAAAATAATTTTGAAGGGATTATTTTGGCAGACAGACCTGAATTTACCCTAATTACCCTCACCTTCTGGTATGCACACCATGATATTATTCCCTTGTCTTAACTGTAGACAAGACCTACAACTTGTTTGTAACAGGCAATATATGACAAACATGATGGGTTATCACTCCTGTGATTATGTTATGGTATATAAGACTCCATCTTGCTCACAGACTTGCTCTTTCGACTCTGCTGGCTTTGATGAAATAGGATCCTTGTTGTGAACCGTCTCTGGACAGGGCCATATGACAGGGAACTGCAAGTGTACTGGACTAGTTGAGGGTGGCTTCAGGTAAGTTGAAACTGAAGTCCTCAGACATAGCCGTAAGAAAATGAATTCTGCCAACAACCTGAATGTTCTCAGAAGTGAATTCTTGCCTAGCCAAACCGTCATGTGAGGTTGCAATTTGGCCGACATATTGATTGCAGTCTTCTAGAATTTTGATGAGAGGACAGGGCTAAGCCATGCCTGGACTTCTGACCCACAGAAACAGGTATAAAATAAGTAATCATGTCATAAGTTTATCTATGTAACAAACCTACGCTTGCACCCCTGAACTAAAAAGTTAAAACAAATTGATTCATTAGATAAAATTGACAAATTTATTGAAAACTACAACTTAAAATTTGCACACGAAAAATTGAAATCTGAATAGGTTTGTACTTAAAAATTAATTTGTAGTCATAATAATCTCCAAAATGAAAATTATAAAAGGTTTATGTGGCAAATTCTACCATTTAAGAAAAAATATGTCAACTTATATAAATTCAATAAAACAAAAGAAGAGGAAATAGTTTTTGACTTATTTACTGAAGCAGATATTATTTAATACCAAAACCAGATTAAGGTATATTTAAAAAGTGTATGCCAATATCCTTTAAGAATATAGAAGCAAAAATGTGCCTTAAAATATTAGCAAATTTAAACTGGAACTATATGGAGAAAAACTACATCATGACTAAATGAGTGTTTATCAACAATAAATTCTAAAATCATCAATGAGTTATCACATTATTAAAATAAAAGAGAAAAATCATATCATCTTAATAGTTGCAGAAAAATTATTCAACAAAATAATGTCCATTCGTGATCAAATAATTCAGCACATTAGGGATAGAAGGAAACTTTCTAAACTTGTAAAAGTCATATATGAAAAGCCTACATCTAGCATCGTATTTTGTGGTGAAATATCAAGAAATTTTTCTCTAAGATTGGGAATGAAACATGAATATCCATTTGTACAATTTTTATTCAATATTATTCTTTCAATAACATTTCCAAGTATGATTTCTAAGTAACACATCTCATTGCTGTATCTGTATTAGTTCCCTATTGTAACTGCAACAAACTACCACAGATTAGTAGCTTAAAACAATACAAACTTATTCACATAGTTTTGGAGGTCAGAAGTTTAAAACAAAGGTGTCAGCAGGGCTGTGTTCCTTCTGGAACCTTCAGAGGTTTTCTTGATGTCCCCAGGTTCTAATGGCTACCTGCATTCCTTATTCCTGGGTCCTCTCCATTTTCAAAGCACATCACTCTAACCTCTAGTTCTGTCTTTCTGTATTTGTTT
Organism: Cacajao melanocephalus; assembly: GCA_963573385.1. Classification (NCBI taxonomy): domain Eukaryota; kingdom Metazoa; phylum Chordata; class Mammalia; order Primates; family Pitheciidae; genus Cacajao; species Cacajao melanocephalus. The sequence continues at coordinate 1,543 of CAUYLG010006582.1, read as the reverse complement.
TTTTTTTTTTAATTTGATCCTTCTACTTCCATCTTATAACAATCTTATTCATTACATTGAACCTATATGAATAATTCAGAATAATTTTTCTAACTCAAAATTGTTAGCTTAATCACATCTGCAAGGTCTCATCTGCCATGTAAGGTAATATAGGAATATTGCTAATAGGTTCCAGGAATTAGAATGTGAAGATCTTAGGGGAGAACTATTATTCAGTCAAACTCAATAAACACCATGTGGGAAAAACCTATAGCTAGTATTATACTTAATGGTGAAATATTGAGCATTTTCACCTTAAGAATGGGAATAAGACAAGGATGTTCAGTGTAGTTATCCCAAAGATTTAGACATTACATGGAAGCTCAGGCTCCCAGGTGAAATCTGTTAGGCTTCTTGTGACATAGCTATAGAAGTCATACCGCATAATTCTTCCGGTCTATTGTTTATGCCAGCCCAGATTAAAGGAGAGGGGTTGTTGCCTTCCAAGATGAGTGGCAGCAGAGAATGTCTCTGATAGGATCTGAGGAAGTTCCTGGGGTTATAGTAATGTTTAATAATGTGAAAGGAGTTTGGATTATATAGGCATATGCATCTATCAAAATTCAGTAAGTAAATACTTACCTTTGTACAACTCATATATTAATTTTATTTAAAAAAAAAACTCTTCCAATACTGAACTTTCATTATTGATGTGCATGCTGAGATATTTAGGGGAAGTTAATGCCTGCAATTTACACTGGATGGACAAGAGAGATGGTATATGAATAAGTTTGTAATAACATGAGTAAAATGTTAATATGGAACCTAGATGGTATGAATATGTGTTCATTACACAAATCCTTCCAACATGGCTGTATGATTGTGTATGTGTGTGTGCCAGTGCATTGGTTAACAACATGGATATGTTCTGAGAAATATATCGTTAGGTGATTTCACCACTGTCTGAATATCATAGAGTGTACTTACACAAACCTATGTGGTATAGCCTAGACACCTAGGCTATATAGTAATATTGTCTATTGCAACTAGGCTACAAACCTGTACAGTATGTTACTGGTTCAAATACTGTAGGCAACTGTAACACAATGGTAAGTATTTGTGTATCTGAACATAGAAAACTTGTAGTAATGTGATTGAAAAAATTTAAAAATGGTACACGTGTATAAGGAACTTACCATGAACAGAGCCTGCAGATCTAGAATTTGCTCTAGGTGAGTTGGTGAGTGATGAGTGAATGGGAAGGACTACTGTAAACTTATTTATAAACACTGTAAACTTAGGCTTCATTAAATTTATTTAATCTTTCTTCAACAATAAATAGCGAGGAGAGATCCAAGATGGCCGATTAACAACAGCTCAGGATTGTAGCTCCCAGTGAAAGCGCAGAGAGCGAGTAGACGCCGCACTTTCAGATGAATTTTTGTTGCCCACAGACTAGGAGATTCCCGGCGGAGGAGCCACACGGGTCGCCAGCGCGACTTTTTTGGCCGGCGCGGCTATTTTGCCGGCACCCCAGCACGGCGCTTCTCGGCGCGGAGTATAC